>JARKHS020000619.1:0-204679 GCA_030143305.2 Amblyomma americanum | reverse complement strand
CGGCTCTAGCACGAGGGAGATAGAACGAGAAAGCTTGGCCGCCGCCGGTCGTGCTTCGCCGGCTCTCCTCCGTACTGCTGCTATATTTCTCTGGGCGGGCCCGTGGCCACCCCGTGGCATCCCACACCGTAACATTTTGGTGGCAGCGGTGGGATCATGCCGCTCACCCGCTCCCAGAATCAAGCACCCGACGTGCCAGACGACAGGAGTCCACCACCAGCCGATAGCGCCGACGACGCGGCGGCCGGCGCAGCTAGACCTAGGCGCTCGGAGAGGCTCGGCTCTTCGCAGCAGCCGGACGCCGGTGTTGAGCGCCTCCTGGATACAGTCACCCAACGGATGGACGCATGGGAGGCCCGTCTGACTGCCCAGGCTGGGGAGATGGAAGCTCTCCGGCGCGAACTCCGTCGCCTGGTGCCAGCCGAGCCGAGCACAGGTCAGGTGCCTTTGGGCGTCCCCGCCGCCGCTGTTTACGGCTCTGCCGTCGCTGGGCCTGCGGTCGTGGCCGCCAATGGCGTGCTCGGCGCGGGTGCGTCCTCTCCGCAGTGTTCGTTGGACGTTGTGGAATTGCCCACATTTGACGGCACCATCTCGTGGGATGCTTACCGCATCCAGCTGGACGGTATTGCGGCGGCGAGAGGCTGGGACGAGCAAATGAAGGCATGGATGCTCGTTGCAAAACTGAGGGCCGCGCCACCGAGCTGCCGCAGAACGTGCCGCCCGACCAGCTGGGCTCTTACACTGTTCTGGCGGGCCTCCTCGCCGACCACTACGGTGCCTCAGGTCAACCCCGTGTGCAGTACCACCGCCTGCGAGCCCGCCGTCAAGAGCCCGGGGAGACGTACCAGGACCTCGCCGCCGCCATTGAGCGCCTGGCTCTGCAGTCGCTGCCGGGAGCGCCTCAGAACGCCGTGGCCCTGGTCGGCACCGAGGCGTTTGTCGACGCCATCCGACTCCCCGAGGTGCAGCGCTTGGTCCGCTCTGGCCGTCCTGATTCCGTCCGCGCCGCCATGGCGCTCGCCATCGAGGCGGAATTGACTTTGCTGGCCACGCGGGGGTCGCCACCGTCTGCCGAGCGCAGCGTCCGGGTGCAGGCTCCTCGGTCCGCAGCCCCAACTGCGGCCTCTATCCGACGCCTGCGTAACGACGTCCGCATGACCTGCTTCCGCTGCGGCCTGCGGGGACACTACGCGAGGGACTGTGCCGGCCCTCCAACGTCGGGAAACGATTTGGCGGAACTCCGGGGGCACCGTTCCGCCGTTCCAAAGTCCGTCCCCACACTCCTTCGTTCTCCGCGTCCCCTCCTTTCGTCGGCTCCGATTACCACTGATGCTCCTTACGTGCTCGTCGACGTCGCCCTGCTTGACCGGCACGTAAAGGCCTTGGTTGACACTGGAGCGGCTGTCAATGTACTGCACAAATCGTTTTGTTGCTAACGCCGCCCCACCTGCTTCTGCCAGCCGCCAAAACCCGGCTCTTAGCTTTTTAACGGCACCCCCTGTGGAGCAAGTCGGACCGTGTCGTCGTCAACCTGACAGCACTCGGAAATACCATCTCCACCGAGTTTGTTGTCGCAGACATGCCCTATTTGGCCAGAGGTCCTCGGAGTGCGGGTGGTGCCAGCAAGCCCGGAGTTCGTCCTTAATTTTACTAGAACCAAACCACGGGCGAGCCGAACTCTCTGTGGGCCGGGCTGGCTTCGCCGTGTTTCCAGCCTCGGTGTCGCCCTGTGGCAGTCCCTGGTGTCGGCGACCAAGCGTGCCTCAGCATCTACTGCGTGACCTCGCGACGAAGTGGCCGTGTCGAGTCAAGCCGTTCGACGTCACTACCGTGACTGTGGCGTCCACCGTGACCCTGTTACCGGGGTGCGGCAACGTGGGGTGTATGCCAAGCTGGACAGTCCCGGTCACAGCAGACGTGCTGTTCGAAACCCATCCGGTGTTCAGCTCCAGCCCGTCAGATGGACCTCCCCTCGAAGCCTTCTGCCTGTGCTCAAAGGAGAGGCCCACGTATTTATACTCAACATCAGCAGCGTACCTCTCGCGCTGACTCCCGGCACGCAATTGGGTACAGCCTCAGTTTTGGACCCCGGGTCACCAGTGGCGTCTCTGCAACCTGAAGCCCCGCCTCGCCACCCTCCAGCGCCGGCGATCCTATCATGGGAAGAATTTAACTTTGGACCCAGCCTGACCTGCGCGGAGCTCGCCTCTCTGAAGACCTTGCTGCTCGAGCATCGCAGTTGCCTTGCTCTCAGCGCCGGTGAACTCGGGTGCACTTCCTGGGCTCAACACCGGATCAACACCGAAAACCGCGGGCCCGTTCATCACCAACCTCGCCGTGTAGCGCCAGCCGAACGGAGAGTCATCCAGCAGCACGTGTGCGACATGCTTGACCAGGGAATCATTGCCCCTTCTTGTAGCCCTTGGTCCTCCCCTGTCGTCCTTGTGCGCAAGAAGGATGGAACCCTCCGCTTCTGCGTTGACTATCGGAAGCTAAATGCTATTACTAATTGCGACGTGTACCCGCTGCCTCGCCTCGACGATGCGATTGACCGCCTGAAGGGGGCCCGTTATTTTTCCACGCTAGATCTGCTCTCGGGCTACTGGCAGGTGCCTGTTCACCCCGATAATGCGGAAAAGACGGCTTTCGTGACTCCCGAAGGCCTTTACCAGTTCAACCGTATGCCCTTCGGTCTCTCGAACGCTCCAGCCACCTTCCAGCGTCTCATGGACCGAGTCTTAGGCCATTTGAAGTGGACTATGGCGTTGGTCTAGCTGGATGACGTAATTGTCTACGCGGCTACATTTGAAGAACACCAGAGACGCCTCAAACTCGTCCTCGAAGCCCTTACCTCTGCTGGGCTTCGCTTAAAACCAAAAAAATGTTTCTTCGGTTTCGCGGAGGTGACGTACTTGGGTCACGTTGTGAGCCGGCATGGCATCCGTCCCGACCCTGAAAAGCTAAAAGCGCTTACAGCTTACGAAGCTCCCACCACCGCCAAGGAGCTCAAAAGTTTCCTTGGATTTGCTTCGTATTTCCGTCGTTTCATTCCGGACTTTGCCAAGCGCAGCGCTCCATTGACCGCCCTGCTGAAGAAGACTGCACCGTGGAGTTGGACGCAGGCCCAACAGCTCGCGTTTCTTGACGTCAAGCACGCCCTCCTCGAGCCTCCTACATTGGCCCATTACGACGAATCAGCCCCCATCGTCCTCCACACGGATGCCAGCCAAGATGGGCTCGGCGCTGTCCTCCTGCAAGAAGACGAGTCTGGTGACCACAAAGTCCTAGCTTATGCCAGCCGCCAGCTTTCCGACGTTGAGCGCAGCCGCCACTCTTCAGAACTCGAGTGCCTCGCCGTTGTCTGGGCCGTCGAGAAGTTCCGTCCCTACCTGTACGGCCGTCACTTCACCATAGTCACGGACAATAGCGCTCTCACTTGGCTGCAGTCCGCCAAACATTTGAATGCCAAGATTGCACGCTGGTCCCTGCAACTTCAAGAGTACAATTTCACAATAGTGCATCGGCGCGGCTCTGCCCATCAAGATGCCGATTTCCTTTCTCGCCACCCTTGTTCCGTGACGGCTTTGACGGACCTGAGGACTGCACAAACGCAAGATCCCGCCATTGCTGCCATAATCCACTCCCTTGGCACCGCCGCCGGCGCAAGCCTCCGCCAACTACGCCGGGTCTATCGAATGAAGGACGACCTCTTGTGTCATGTGAAGCGGCTCCGTGGTCGACCACCCGTCTGGTTGCCAGTTGTGCCGGCAACACTGCGGTCGCAAATCTTGCGCGGCTTACACGACGCTCCCACGGCTGGTCACCTTGGTCGCGGCAAGACCTACGCACGAGTGTCGGAGCGGTTTTGGTGGCCTAATATGTCCAGAGATGTCAAGGAACACGTGGCGTCCTGCCAGACATGCCAGTACAGAAAACCGTCCACAGGTGTAACCAAGCCACCCCCGCAGGCTTTTTCGCCACCAAGTTCACCTTTCGAGCTGGTTGGACTGGATCATTTGGGCCCGTTTCCGAAGACGCGTGCCGGCAACCGGTATGTTCTGGTTGCGATCGACTACTTCTCCAAGTGGGTCGAAGCACTGCCCGTTCCAGACACGTCGTCCGCTCATGCCGTCGCGTTTGTGGAACAGCATCTCGTTCTTCGGCACGGTGTTCCCCGGCGCCTCATCACGGACCGTGGGAGCTGCTTTATGTCCCATGAATTCGAGCGAGCCCTCTGCTCCTTCGGCATTGCGCATTCCACTACATCCGTCAATCATCCGCAGTGCAATGGCCTCGTGGAGCGTGTTAACCGTACCCTCACGGATATACTCGCATCCTACGTCGCTCCGTCCCACACAAACTGGGATCGTTTTGTTTCTGCTGCAGCTTTTGCAGTCAACACTGCAGCGCAAGAAACAACGCATGTGACGCCGTTCTCAGTCGTCTATGGCAGAACGCCCTCCATCCCTCTCGACGCGCAGTTGGGCCTTCCCCATCCTACTGCGTCACCAACTGAATCTGCTCAACGACTTCATTCCGCCCGCCTCG
Source organism: Amblyomma americanum (assembly GCA_030143305.2). Taxonomy (NCBI): domain Eukaryota; kingdom Metazoa; phylum Arthropoda; class Arachnida; order Ixodida; family Ixodidae; genus Amblyomma; species Amblyomma americanum. The sequence continues at coordinate 200,131 of JARKHS020000619.1, read as the reverse complement.
ACGCCCAGCGCAACCTCCTCACGGCTCACGCGCGTGTGCAAGCGGCCAACGCGGCAGCACCACCACATCCCCCCTTCCGGCCCGGTGACTTGGTCCTCGTTCGCCGCACCATCCGTGCGACTGGCCGTGCCGCAAAGCTCTTGCCCCGATACCGCGGCCCTTACCGTGTCGTTGCCCGACTCGGCCCCGTGACATACCGCCTCGAAGACCAGCCAGAGCATCGACCATGCGGTGTGCACCACATTTTCCCAGAGCATGTTTCAAACATGAAGCGATATGTCTACGGCGCCTGCGGTGACTCCGACTTAGCTACCGGGTCCTCATCAGTGCCGTCGTCGCCTGCTGGCTCCATGCCTTCCCCACGCAATGCAGTCCCATAAACGGATCGCCGCTCAATATGCATAAAACTCCCTGAAGTTAGCCTAACCGGTGTGGGACCTTCTTCGGCGACTGCACACACCTTCGCCCAGCTCACACTCTTCGAATTCAACGAAGAGTGTGACCGTTTCCTATCTGCGAGCCCACATTGCATCGCCCCAGGAAACCAGGAAACCCTGCATCAAAGCACGGCCTGACTTCTCCGCCCCCCCCCCCCCCCCGGTGGAAAGGTGATACGGGAATAAAAGAAGAGGCGGAGAGCGAGCGCGAGCGGCGAGCGCGCGGCTCTAGCACGAGGGAGATAGAACGAGAAAGCTTGGCCGCCGCCGGTCGTGCTTCGCCGGCTCTCCTCCGTACTGCTGCTATATTTCTCTGGGCGGGCCCGTGGCCAACCCGTGGCATCCCACACCGTAACAATATATATATGTGTGTGTGTGTGTGCGTGTGTGCGTGTGTGTGTGTGTGTGTGTGTGTGTGTGTGTGTGTGTGTGTGTGTGTGTGTGTGTGTGTGGTATTTGTGTGTGTGTGTGTGTGTGTGTGTGTGTGTGTGTGTGTGTGTGTGTGTGTGTGTGTGTGTGTGTGTGTGTGTGTGTGTGTGTGTGTGTGTGTGTGTGTGTTTTTCAAACGCTCAAACATACGCATTACATCCTCGTTACACCCCCGTTTTCTTTTCTTGTGACGAAGTGTGGAGGTCAGACTGCTTGGAGCCGGATGGAAAGGGGGGACGTCTTGAGGTAGGAGCCCTGGCCCGCCGCACCCATTGCACAACAGACCGCGCGTGCGGCACAAAACGGCGTGGGAGGCGAGATCAAGGTGATCAAGGCACAAGTAATTCGGTGGGGGTGGGTTGGGAGTCAGCGACGCGAACACAACACAAACTATACCGCTGCGACAGGACGGCAATGTAGGCAGAGCAGGTTAATCCATGGGCACTCGCAGCAAGAGTCTGGTGGGCTTCCGAAGATCTCTCCCGCCTATGACCGCAGTGGACGGCCACGCTGCCACCAACAACACGCCACAGTCGTCGGAGGCGCTGAGGGATGCAGAGTGCGCGCTAGGAGTCGCCCATTGCCTTGAAATCCGCTGCCGCGAACGACGCCTGTAAGAGCGCCATTATGTTGTAGGGCCGTGAAGCTGTGCAAAAGACTTGTGATGCGCCGCGCGCCGCTGCACCAGTTCCAAAAGGAATTATGGGGGCACGCCGAGGTGCGCGGGAAAGCTGCCATGAATCCGCAGCTACGTAGTTCACGACAGCCAAGTGATGAGAGCAAGAGCTGCCGCGCGCTGGGGCTTGCGCGCAAGCGGCTAGGGGCTGCGCGAATACGTGTGCGCAAGATGGCTTCCGTCCAGGGAGGAAGCCAGGCGAGCGACGGGAGGCCATTACTGCACCTCTGCTAGACAGCGGCGCAACAAGGACGGCTGATAGTTGCAGATGCCTGCAGGGACCGCCGCACCGTGCTGAAGTTGTAAACACCATAGAAGACGGGCACGTTGGTGACCGCCGCTCCCGGCAGTGCGATGGAAAGGCACACCGCCGTCGCCTGCCTGCCTGCAGCATGAAGCCGACGGCCCACGAGAGAGATGCGGGGTGAACTGCGCTTCCTTCGGCTGTTCGAACAAACCTGTTTGGTCTCTCAAAACGGCGAGTGCAAGAGCAAAACCTTCTCTCCCCGTAGTTTTTGGCGCGAGGAAGAGAGAAAAGGGAGCAGGGAGTCAATTTGTATTTTTGTTGAAAAGCATTGGTCCCAAAAACCTTCTCCTGGTTACCTTTCTGGGACCAAAATGCTATGATTGTTTTTGTTTCTGCTTAACACCCTCGAAAAAACGTTTCTAGGGCATTAGTGGGCGCACTGCCCTTCTGCTTGTGTTTCTTTGTCCTGCCTCTACGGCCTGGAAATGTTCGATAAATGTTGTACTGGGACATTCCATCCTTTCTGGGCGCACCTGGGGAGGTACGTTGTTTGCTGGGACAGTTTGCTGTTAACCTTTGGCGATTTTTTTCCTTCTGTGTGCACACGCTCTGCAAATCACAGATTAGTTTTTGGCGTTACGTTTAAAAATTTGAATCGAGTGCAATTTGTACGCAAATAAAAAAAACGAGCCCAAGCGTTCTAATCAGCGAGGCCATGAACGCATCTCCTGTACGCACGAGCGGTGGCTTTCCCGTACAGTTTGGAACATGATGGCGGAGCTTCTCGCAACTCGGCTCCCTCCGGGAGAATATACAGGAGCACTAGGAGGGGCTGCTGTCGCGCGCCATCTGTTGGGGCAGTGGCGTACATTGCGGAAGGAGGAGGAGGAATTTTTCGCTCACAGCCGACGCAGCCGACGACGCCGGCTTTTCTTAACGCTTTTGCGTTAAAAAGCGGGAACGAACGGAATCATATGACATTGATGCGAGCTCCTCCCCCTTATTTTGAGATACCTGAAAAAGGTGCTGAAGCAATCGTTGTTATTAGAGTCGCATTAAATGAAATAAGTGCTTCAACCTGAAGAGTTCACGGCATGTGAGTAAAAAGGCGTTGCCACAGGAAAAACAGACACTTCTTGTAAATTTGCTCCAGATATGTAATAAGGCTTGTACTTCTGTGACTTCTGAACACTCTGTACCATTCCATCGGATCCTATTCATTCCGCCGCGCAACACCATACGAAAGAGGCGGCTTTATGGCGGTCCTAGGGGCTCTGTGTTCGCGGCTGTAAAAAGTGAAGCGAGAGTGGCTATAGAACCTTCAGCGTTCCTAGACACAGACGACTGCAGCCAGTGGTCATACGCACATAGGCAAAGACCGCTGCACAATTACGTGTATGTGGGTAACACGTGGCGCAGGCGCTACAGCCACGCGTCACTGCTAGCGCTAAGCTCAGTTCGGTGCTTTGACCCCGTTTTGACAGCGGCGCCTGCGCATGACGCGTGTAGAAAGCTAGGCCTGCGTATTTTCTTCCCAAACAGAATGTGAAAGGGACACTTAAGCTCCAAATCAAGAGATTGTCGCGATAGCGTAATAGGTAAGTCCTCATAAATACGCAAGGTCATTCCCTCCTTTGCAGTCATTAGTCATTGGGAGTCCTCATACCCTTCCCGTCACAGCAGTTCTCCGGTTAAGCGATGCGTCATTGCGCTGGGATGGTAGGCGCTCCCAGCGGTGGGTATTGTTCGGACCAGGTTACTCTTCCCGAGTGACCAATCAATGATTTAACCTGCCACTTTGCTCACTATCCAGTGGGCAGGTTGTGATGACGCTGCGAGGTCATGTGACCTACGTGCCCCGCCTGCCTCCTAAGTTGCTATGTGAGGACTACGTGCTGGAGCAATGCCCATAAGTTTTCGCTCGAAATGCCAACGCCGATGCGGACCAAGCTGACACCGGATTTTCTTAAGGACGGGGCCTTCAAAGCAATCGAGTTTAAATCGGAAACGACACTCAAGCTTCACCTTACGAGTACGATGCGTTAGCGTAATGGGTTAATCATCATATACGCAAAATTTCTCGTTCCCTACCCAGCTAATAAATCTCTGAGGGTCCTCATGTGACTTCTTCACAGCGGTGCAACGGTTAAGCGTTGCGCCATTCCCTTGCGATGGCCGGTGCTGCCAAGGCGCGATGGTATGTGAGAGCCGGGCTGTGCGAGCCACCTCTCGCGACCAATCACTAATTTAATTGCCACCTGACATGCTGCACGGTATCCTCACTATGCGGCGGAAAGGTTGAGATGACGCCACACGGTTACATGACCAAGGTTCCCGCCTTCCTCCCAGGTAGCATCTCTGGGAATTTTCGTTAAACACTCGCTCACGGTCAACAGCACCAACGAAGCCAATGACGACGCCGGATTTTCTGCGACATGAGCACCTTAACCCTCTCGCGTTGGAATTCTGTGCCGCTTAGGCGTAACCATTTACACAATGCTCTCTTGGGATTATGTTCGAATTAGAGTTAACCCGCATTCAGAATACACAATTTCGAGGTGGCTGCGGTGTTGTGCATCGGGGGCAGACGTATAAAACCTGCTTCAAAACTCATGGAGGAAACCGACGATTTCGCATGCTGACATCTGGAAATACTCTGAGTGCTGCGCATACTTTTGAAGACGCGGGAGAAATGTAAATCACACTGCGTCAAGAAGTAAATTTCAACACTCACCATTTCCACACGACCATGCAAAAGTCGGGAGCGTATTTGAGAAAAATAGCTTTCTTGACGCCTCGAAAGAAGGTCAGATGCAACGGAGCAATCCACTGGCTGCACACATTGACAATAAACTCGGAATGTTTTTATATCAGCCTTGTTGATTTACAGCGACTTGAGGGCGCCGACCTTTTTGCAGAATGGTATTCCTTCCACACATTCAGTTCAAAGTTTTTTTTTAAAGGAATTTACTCTTATTTTTCTTTTCTCAGAATGGATGCCGATGTGTGCGGCCGGATTTCTGACATGCTTAGAAATCTATTCGTAGCTCATACCTGGATCAGCAAGGACCGTATTCAGTGCGTAGCTATTTTATTAGAATTTTATGGCAACACAAAGAAAAGAATGTTCGGCGTTAGGGCAAAAGAGCCGTAAATAGTAGACGCTGCTCAAACATTTTCGAAAAAGCAAACCTTGCGTTAATCTCTTTAGACGTGTATGCTGTCAGCGCTTAAAAACGGCTCCTATACCCCCCAACCTTTTAATAGAAGGACAATGATACCCGAGCAGATGTTCATGTTTTTCCCACACAAAATTTCTCTTCGTTTTAAGGCCGCCAAAGTCCTGACATTTGTCATATTCCCCGTTTAAGACTTTTCGAAAAACTCGAGTTTAACAGAGAGTTAGTGAACCGCAGAACGATAGAAATAATCGGACATGTGTTGTTATACTGTCTTTCCAGAAAAAAAGTCTTTCAGACTTCTAGCGATGAGACTAGCCCTGACCTTTATATAGTCAGATCGCAAAATTGCTTGCGGCCCCATTGACCATTATCTATCCAAGGGCGTGTTTTTCGGGTCGTTCAATATGCTCAAGTCGGACTAGAAACACGAACTACTGAATATACAGAAAAACGCACGAGATGAATTCCACAAAAAATGCTCTGCACATAAATGGATAGTTCGGCTAGTTGAGCAAGGATCGCAAGACAATTAAAACCCGGTTCTCCGTTGGAAAGATGGCCTTGCAAGAAGCATCTCGAGAAAATTCACTGAGGGGGTTCGCAGGCGGGTAAATACCTTTGTCCTCTACCTAGAAGACAGGAACGAAGTAAGAACTTGCGTTTTCTTTTTCTTTTAGTGTTCTTTCCTGCAACAAATTGGGGCTCGTGATATCAGACGTGAAAGGCTATTCGCTAGTAGTTAAGGAATTGGTTTTTGATGAAAATGCATCAGCAGCCAACAACGAGTGTTTTAAACGTGGTATGGTTGATTGTGGGAATGAGCAAGAAAGTGCCATTTCAATTCTGAATGTATGCAATCTTGGATCGTTATCCGCGTGGTATCTGAAGGAAGGGTAAATGAATTTAGCTGATTGTATTCCGCAAGGACCTAAAAACTTTGTATTTATAGGTTATAGGTTTACAGGTTATGGTGTTATAGGTTAAGTTTGGTGTTTAAAGCCGGAACCTAGAAATATATTGCTTACAGACAGCTACCGACATATTTTCGAACGTTAGCCCCTGAAGATCATTTAGTTGCTGGCAATTCAGATATGCTGGTCGGATTTTTGAAGCACTGACATCCCGGATGATGTTAGGGTATTAAGCATTGATATAGAAGACTTAAATTCGAAAGACAAGTGTCAAGTTGTTACTCCATGCAGGCACTCAACATAAGTAAAAAAACTGAATTGCACTCGCATTGAGTCAAGCATAAAGCATTCGTGCCACCGGTGTACAACCGATAGTGTACTCTTCGGAAAAATCGTTGAGATAGAACGGGAGGCGTGCTCATACCCAAAGTTTGACATGAGAAGAAAGACAAAAAAATTGGCAGTCATTCTATACTTGCAGCGCATAGCACAAAATGTGACAAATCTGACCGCACATTTTGATAACACAGTGGTATGCTCTGCGTCGCACAAGTTGTCGGAGCTCCACGATATCATAAGGAACAGCCATGCGAAAGCAAAAAGCATTCGCCCGTCTCTCTGCCAAGTGTTGCACAGATTATTGTATGTGGAATTGTCATGTTCCATGGTTTATGAGCTTTGTTTATAATGGGAAAAGTATACATACGATAGACTAACCGATAAACATCTGTCGAGCAAAATATCTTAAATAAATTTAAGAATCAAATTGTTCAAACCGGAAAGACTGACGCCGCGACTGTGGAAAAAAACGATGAGTGCAAGTCTTTATTGACCCACACATGCGTTTATTTTTTCACAGTGATCGAAGAAAGAAGGAATTAATGAGGCGTATTACATTCCAAAAAGCAAGAGTGCTTTAGTCGCCCATGTTTGCTGATAGTGCAAATATAAGGCTATATTCAAAATTGAACATTGATGTTCATTTTCCAGAATATCTGGTGGGTCGTCTGGTCTAATAATCAGAATTTGATGAGGCGCAGTTAACCTTTACAAGGCACCACAGACTGCACATCTGTACAAATAGTAAACATGCTAAATATGTTGCTTTGCATGAAAGGGGAAAAATTACAAAAGTACGAGACAAATGAAAATAAAAATTGTTTTACGGGGAAAGGAATGGCGCAGTATCTGCCTCACATGTCGCGGACATCTGAACCGCGCTGTAAGAGAAGGGATAAAGGAGGGAGTCAAAGAAGAAAGGGAGAAATAGATGCCATAGTGGAGGGCTGCGGAATAATTTCGACCACCAGGGGATCATTAGCGTGCACTGACATAAAACAGCAGAAGGGCGCCTTTGCGTTTCGCCGCCATTGAAAAACTGCCGCTGCGGTAGGGTTAGAGCCCTGGAACTCCGGATCAGTAGCCGAGCGCCAAAGGACAAGAACAGAAGTCTAGATTGTGACTTAGAAAACTTAGGAACGAAACAAATTGAATAAAATAATGAAAAGAAATCACCGTGAGCAAATGCAAGCTAAGAATAACAAAAAATTCATATAAAGGGGAACAGAGTAAGAAGCAAAATCTGGATTACAAATTATAAAAAAACAAAAACTGTAGTCGTTCAACAGATTTTGTGCTGCTGATTTGCTGGTACTTTTTTAAGATGGACGGAAGGTTGTGATGCAAAGAGGAGCTTGCAATCGGTGCAAAAGTAGGGCGTGAAGCCTGTTTATTTCTTTGTTTGTTTAGAATGTTAGCATGGATCAGCGATTTTTATAAACGTACCGAAAGCTTTAAGGTGAGAAATAATGTAAGTGCAAAAGTCTCTATTCACATACGTAGTTTGTGCGAAGCGTTTTGCGCTGCTGAAATAAATGTATGCTGAGAGGTAAATTGTCAAGGCAGAATATGTAACGAATTGCTGTTTTCTGTAAAACTCGACATATGTTTCACTTGCAGATGAAAATTTCTTCTCAACATTTCAATCTCATAAAAAATGTGAGAAAGATGTAACGCCGAGAATGGTGTGGCGCTCAACAACTTCTATTTCCTCTCCGGCGATTTGCTCTCATCCGCTATTCTTAATTCCAAAGATTGAAAATGTGCCTAAAGCAGTGTAGTCACTTTTTCGTTGTTTATTTAGTTTCGCCACATGGATGGTGATGTACTTATGATTGTGCTATGAGCATTTGCACCCCATTTTTAGGTGCTATAGCTTTAGGTTATGGTAATTATGATTGTCAGTTGCGATACATAGCCAGTATGTGTGTTCGTTACATTTAGGTTTAAGCTTGCATGCTGTTGACAAACGAGTGTTTCAAATTTCACTGCAAACGCGTCTACCGACTTGCGACTGTAGCCCATATGCATATTTTCTCGTCGCGTCCCGTCAATGGCTTCCGTGATACTGGGTGAGAAATGTAAAATTTCCGGAAAATTTGAATCTCCACGTATAGTAAGCCGATGCTTGAATATAGAAAGGCTTAAAAAAGTGATCCTCCAACTACCCCTAGTCACACTGATGAAGGAACCCGGTTGGTTTCGAAAGGTACATTTTCTGAATTTTTTGGCATTGTTTTTCTCACTACAAGTGGCAATGCAAAGAACTTAACATTTTTAAGTCGGCCCAAGATGCAATACGTGTTTCATGCAATTAGACTGTAAATTCAGTTTTTATTTGAATAAGCTGTGTCTCTCTTTGACCGATATGCAGTCTCTAGTTGTAAAGCCTCATCCTAGTCTCTGTCCTCCAGAAATGCCTGAGTTATGCTGGACTGGAACATCTTGCGCACACATCAGACCAAAGTAGCAATATCATAACACTCCTAGGAAATCTCAGTTCGTTGCCGTAAACAATGATTTTGTAAATTCGGCGAACTGAAAAAGGAACGAATTAAACCACAGTAATCGTTTGGTTTATGGGGGGTTTAACGCCCTAGATATATTCGGGCAATGAGGGACGCCGTAGTGAAGGGCTCCGAAAATTTCGACCACGTGGAATTCTTTAGGGTGCTCTGGCATGGCACACTACACGGGCCTCTAAAATTTCGCCTCCATCGAACTTCCACACTTTTGTTCTTTATGCGTGTTTCGGAGAATAGCCGAGTGCCATAACCACTGAGCCACCGCGGCGGGTAAGGTAATAGTATTAAATATGCTTATAGACATATGGACTAAAGGCGCTGCATTACTTCGCATTTCGTGCATCGCAGTTAAGGAGTAGATGCTTGTACTAGATGGTATTTTTTTTGTCACAAACAGCGCGTAGTCGATAAATTTTGTATTTTCCGTTTAATCCTCGCAGAGTGCGCGCTCTTCACATCAAAATCAATTATAGAGGGGATATGCGCCACAGCAAGGCATTATTGATAACCCAGTGTCGGAGTCCTGTGGATAGATATGAAGGATAATGAAACTTCTCGGTGCCGATATCGGAGGCCTTGGTGCGCCACCCGAGGGGTCCGCACGGTTGCACTGGCGCATATACAGATGCTAATGATGATGAAAACATATTAATTGGAACTAAAACAGCCGGTTAGTCTTCCCATCACGGGAGTCCTCGATGCTTGCAGCCTCTTTAACCGTAGCTTTCAGTCAACTCTTACTGAACGTGCGGAGAAAACGTTAGCGAGAGGCGGAGCACAAGGCCTAAGAGTGAATGAGAAATACATTTATCTCCAGAGAATAAATCAAGGTTAGTTGGGTGGGCCGTTATTGCAGGAGCTATTGGCTTTTGCCGCATCTCCTGCCTGGTTGAACACGCATATCTGGTCTCTCGGGTGTGAGCTCGACAGCGCCGCCTAACAGTACTCAGTTGATGGGTAATTGATTTTTGGAATTACTGGATTACTCTAGCAAGGCCATAGAAAATTCCGTAGTGCTTAGTGTCGCTTTACTGGCCTATTCTTCTATAAACCTCCCATTGACGAACACCAATAAAGATTATCCCCTATTCTCCTCGGTTTCAGGTATTGTTTGCTTCCGTCTCGTTTATCTATGTCTGGAGAGATTTTTGGAACGGTATCTTTTTTACTGCGTAGCATGGATGCTCAGGAAATGAAAACGCACAAGTGGAATTGTCGCCGCGGTGGCTCAGCGGTTATGGCGGGTTCGCTCCCGGCCGTGGCGGTCGCATTTCGATGGAGGCGAAATGCGCCAGGCCAGTAGACTGTGCGATGTCAGTGCACGTTAAAGAACCCCAGGTGGCCGAGCTTTCCGGAGCCCTTCACTACGGCGTCCCTCATAGCCTTGGTCACTTTCAGATTTTCAACTCCATAAAACCAAAACCGAACACGAGGGGACTATGAGAGACCTAGAGGGCTCGGCGCCTTTCTAGCTAGGGTTCTTAGTTAATCTCCGCAAGGAAGAGCTAGTAGGCAGCTACAAGCCAAAAATCAATTCATGAAGTCGCAGACACTCCCGCCTAGTTGTATGTTGTTCGTTGTTCGTTGTTAATTTCAACAGACCCATACGCACGGGCTGCATCCAAAACATAGCCACTGGGCCAACCACTGTTGCTATTGCTCTCCTCTTCCCTGCTACCTTGTGTGCTCCTTCCTTTCCTTACATTATGGCTCAAATTCTAGCTCAAACGCAGAGCCAACGCGCCCTTTACCCCTTCGGGCCCACCTGCACCGCCCACTCCTATACATCCTTCGCTCGGTGATTTCACGCTCTAGAAGAATGTGTTGTCAAGAGAGAATGGAACTTTATGAATAACAAAGATCCCTCCTCAAAATTCTCAGTCAGAATCGAAATGTTAAACAAAAAATATTTTCAGAGGTTTTGATGAACATAATGGTTTTAATAAATTTTAACACAACCTGCATAAAATGAAAGCTAATATATCAGTGTTTGAACTTCTCAGGTAGACTTTTGGTATCTTCACTTTAGTTTCAGTTTTAATGTGAATAATAACTTCCACAGAAAGCAATTAAAGGAAGAGCACACCCGCCGAAGCCCTCTGGCATTTCACTTCAGGCGCAAATACTTTGACCGCTAACAGTCTATTTTAATTGTAATGTAATTAGACGTTGCAATGTCAAACGTTCTATCAAATAAATGGCGAAAAAAATAGTAAAGTCACCTGCGCTAAGGGTTCAATCCCTCATATGCACCCTAGACAGCAGATTTCACTACGAGAACCGCTCTCGCTACTGCGTGTTGGAGATCATCAAAACACCATGAACGACCTCTCTATCTTCTTGGCTTCGCTTTCGCGATCGGCATGATGACATGTGAAGGGTAAGTGTTCCGTCTTTTTTTTTGCAGTGAGAGCACTAACCAAATTTGCGCTTTTATTGAAACACGACTGACTTCTGAATAAATTTTTACAACGTCACCTTCATGTATGTGTAAAGTAGCGACGACCAAATAGCAAATCACATTTCTAGGTTCTTTTGAGGGGTCCGCCGAAATCTCAGGTGATTGCACTTCCCGAATGCGCCGCTGTGTCTAACTATTCCTGAGGTGTTCGAATCATCGAGACGTTTCCATATCTTTCAGCGATCGAAAAGATGCTTTCCCACTCGGAAATGCAGAAAGAGGATTTATGGAACGCTTTATGCCCATTGAATAGCTTAATTTCAAAGCTCTTGCAAAAGCCGGAAGTATACTGAAAATGTAGCGGAAGTTCCTCGACAGGCAAAGACCTCAAAGCGCAGTTTCCAAATGTTATGTGAGTATTCTGGTGTCCAATTGGGGATGGGTCGAATGAGAACGGGTACAACACAAAAGCCAGAGGCCTTATTTTGTTAGGTTTCTGTGCTCGATTTATTCCTGTGGTGATATCCCATAGGTCAGCCTTCCCAGTGGAGAGTTACAAAGATTGAGAGGAGTTGAAGATCTGAGAAAATGAGTTCTGCGAACTTTGGTCCCTGGGTCAAGAAAGCACACATTGCTCACTGCTTAGTTTGTCGCAGAGATAGTCAGGGACTTCAAATGATAAGGAAATTTTGCATAACTGATGAAAAACAGCGTGAGAGCGTCCCTTCAATGTTAGTGCATAATTTTTTTCATTTTTTTCTTTTTTTCTTCATTAAAATAAAGAACGCGAGAAACGTGATGTTGAACTCTAAAGCACACTGTGCTAACGTTTCTCATAGCCTTCTCAAAGCTTCGATACATTATGCTGCAGAGACTATTAATGTCACAACCTTTGCTCGGACATTTAGACTATAATAATTTGGGGCAAAAAATAGTTTAACCATCTCTGGCGGCATTCAGTGACGCAGAGTGCATCAAAAATTGAATGTTTCAGGATTATCGGAAGATTAGAGCCCTTGTGGTGCCACCATTGTAAGCGCTAAAATCGTTCTACGGCTTTACCGCTCGTTAAAATGCCTGTTATTCTGCTAAAAGTTTTTCACAATGACAATATAAGTGGATTATTTTGATAGCACATGTTTTCAAAGTAGCCTAGAAGCAGCTTTCTACGTAAGCAGTTTTCGTATTTTGTCGTCGCACCTCCGATATGTTGTCCAATATATGTTGGACACAAATAAAATGTTTGATTGCCTTAATCTGAACAATAAAAAGCACATCTTTCTTTTGCGGTGTTTGTGAAAAGCGCATTTGAAGTCAAGCCATAAAAGAATGTGCAAGCCGGGGCGGTGCTTCAGTGGTTATAGTGATTGGCTGCCGTGCCAAACGACATGAGTTGGGTACCGGCCGCAGTGACCGATTTCGGTGGAGACGAAATGCCGAAGGCCAATTTAATATGCGACGTCTTTGCACGTTAAGAATCTCTGGTGATCAAAATTATCGAGTGCCTTCCACTCATCATCATCTTCCACCTGAATACGCCCACTGCTGGACAAAGGATTCACCCATATCTCTCGAGTTAACCGTGTCGTCTGACAGCTGCGGCTACCCATCCCCGCCAATTTATCAATCTCAGTTGCCCACCTTCCCCACAAGGGTGCTTCTGCTACATTCAGGCGTCGGTGAGTGGCGACACCACAGGTTCCCGATCATCCGCAGGGAAAACTAGAAAAAGTAATTTACTCAGTTTTATTATGAACGCATTACATTTCATCCATCACTGCTCTTCGATGATAATGCAATTGTTAACATACCTTCTATTTTTAGCTCTTTAAAAGAAACAGGCATACTTGAAAAAACTTATTTTTGAACCACAGCCTCGCTTTATTGCATGATACACCTTCAGCCATTTTCTCATTCCCGAGAAGAAGGCTGAGGTTCTTATTTGTTTGGTTGTGAACCTCAGGATCCTTGCCCAGCCAAGGATAGCCGCTGAGTCTACCTGATATACTTTAAGGTTTTTACAATCAGCCTTTTCCAAATTTCCTCGCCTGTGTTATTACTGGACAGTACTATATTTTTAGGCCATCTACTCCATCGATAATATTTCACACTTGTAAACATTATGCAGGAAACCTACTCTATACATTTGGCCTGGCGCATGATAGCCTTAGCTGGCTATGTGCCTTAAAACCCAATACAACACACAACACACTCAATTGCCCACCTAACTTTCTGCCGTCTCCTGCTGCGCTTCCCTTCCCTTGCTATCCACTCCGCTACCCTTACGGGCCATTTGTTACATTTCCTTCTCATTACATGCCCTGCCCAAGCTTATTTCTTCCTCTTGATTTCGACTAGGATGACATTACTCATGCTTGATCCCTCACCTACTCTTCCATGTTCCTTACTCCTAATGTCACATCTACAATTTTTTTTCTCCATAGCTCTCCAGAGCTTTCCTTAACATTAATTGAACCCTTCCACTACGGTGTCGCAGACATCCTGAGTTGCTTTGAAATGTTATGCCCCACAAAACCATAAAACCAAAAAGTGGCCTGTCACCGAGTTACTTTTTGGAAAACTCTGAACTAGGTTTATTAAATAGAGTGCTCTGAGCAATCCTTCAAATTAGTTGCTTTGTATAAATCAGGCTGCCGCTCCCAACCGACGAATGTCTGAAGATTTTCGGTCTTGAACACGAATCATTATAATGTTTATATGATATTATATTTGGCCGCGCATTTGTATTTACTGAACCTGTGTCGTTGTACGTTGTTCCGTGTTACTTAGCCAAAAATATGTGTATCACAGGAGAAAGCGAGATATAAAAAAGGGAGAACTGTTCAACATACGGGTGCAAAACAAAATAAGTGGGCGCTCTCACTATAGGCCGAGAATAGCGTCCCCCCTGAAGTACCCGAAAATAAATGTCTGTTTTCAGCAAATGCTACTTAAAGTGTGTAAAGGGCGCCAGCGTTGTTTCTGGCTCAGAGCAACGAATATAATTTGTTAAGCGGACAATACAACGCCTGGAGTTTGCGTCTCTAGGAGTTGCTCATGCCGCGATCATATCTAAACTGTTTACTTGTCTCCTCTGGGCTGAGAAATGACTAAGAAAAATGCTTACTTTAGTAATCGGATCACCTTTTTCGTGTTCTAAAACTACGAAGTACACGTGTATTGCAGAAAAACTTACTGGTCACCATCAAGACTTTTATGTCCTACTAGTGTTACACTTGCCCAATTAATGCTGTCATGTCATGCCATTATTCTGGAGCAGCTCACCTGGATGTGATGCATTGGGACCGAGTATAAATGATGTGAGCGTCTAAAACATGCTACTGCAATTTTGGAGCGAGAGAATAAAATGTTACTGCAGTGCGAGTGCAGCGCACAGCCTCCATGCCTTTGATGTTATTAGCTAAGTAGCTACGGTCACGTATGCACAGCACAGTTCTGACTTTACTTTTACATGAGTTTGGTGTTATCAGAGCACCACACGGATTACAAGAGATGCCAACGTAATCATCCATTTGGATACTCATGCAATTCAGATCAATAACTGCATGCTGCCTTGTTGAAAACAGTCCAATGGTGTACTTAATGGGAAGCACTCATTTATAAATTTCTCAGCTTTTGCCGAACGTCATTTCATTTTAAAATGCATACTTCGATTTGAGAGCAAACACTTTGGATGTTTTTCTGAGCTGTTTTTTAGCGTCACTAACCAAATCGCATAATCGTTTGAAGTGCTGCGCAGGATAATCAATGAAACTTTTCTCCTTTTTCAGAAAACCGATGGCTGACTCTTCTCTTGCAGAACGCTCTGCTGCGCCGTGCATGATCGATATAAGTCGCGATAAAAGCTTTGAAAGCTTAAGCTTTTTGCAGTATAGAATCTTAAAACTTCAGCACCAGAATTTATATTTTTAATCAGAATACCTCCAGCGCCCCCGGGCATGACGGCAGGGAAGTGATGAATAAGGGAGGGGGGGTGATGATTAATGACCAATGCAATAGGTCAGAGAAAACAAAACCACAAAAGAAGAGGAAAATACTACAGAGCATGACTAGCACGTGCAAAATAAAGACCACTGTACACAACTGCACATTCGTTAACAGAATATACATAATTCTGACTAAAAATTACTGCTCGGCATTAAGGTTTAAATTCAAATATGCTATTACAGTTCTTAAATTTCTTCAAAATAAAACCACCGACGTCTTTTATCAGGATTATACCTTCGGAAAATACTCCGTAGGTATGCATGCAAGGGTTATCAGCGTCAAATAAAATGCAGCAAAGGGAGTTAAAACGGGAACATCAAAGCGAGAGGATATCAGTCAAGGATGCCCAGTACTAGCGGATTTCATGTTGACATCGATGGCGCAAGCACCACTGCGCGAGTAAAGCTGCGTGGATATATTAAAGGGGCTGCGAAACACTTCTTGTACTGATGCCGGTTATAGTTCTGATGGATTCTTCATGTCACACAGATGCTTACTCAAAAAGAATTACAGGAATCTATGCATAGGAAGAGAAGTTATTCAATGACGAAATTTCATGATACAAGCAAACAAAATGCTGCCCAGAACTCGATTTCGAGTTCCAGCTTTTCTGTTCGCTTTTCATTTGAAAGTCATGCTTGGGGCCTCAGTATGCCTGTATGTAAATGAATGAGAATCTCTTCGAGAAAACAAAAATAAGGAAAAATGAAAAGCTGCCTAATTCTGCCATACGGTGTAAGACGGGAAACATTTACTGAGAGCTGTTGTTTGCTTAACCAGCCGTAGAATGTTCTAGAAACTTTACTGAAGTTGCCTTCTAAGGAAACTTGGCGACAGAATTCTTGCGCGAATTTCAGGACCATCGTATGCACCGCTGCATATGCTTAGCCTTGAGGCAGGTGGGTGCACCACGCACCTCCCTTGTCGATAGTGTCTTGAAATTATAGAACCTGCAACATTCAGCGCCAGTGTTGAATCGGAGTTCTGAGAACTGGGAACGCAAGGCTAGTAAATCATTTTTATAGTATTAGCTAATAGTGCGTCGTCTCCGCGAAATACGGTTCCGCAACTCCCGCATTGAAGTCCGTACTCAGCGGCGAACTCTGCAAGCGCGAAGAGAAGGGACGGAATAAACTTTATTTTGTAGAAAGTTGGAAACCTTCCCGGGAGGGCTCCTCAGTCCTAAAGCGCTTTGGCCTTACACTGGCTAGAAGAACGAACTCCCAATATGTTGGGGCGGGGTAGTGAGAGGGTGGGACACCCATCGGATGTGGGGCATTTTAAGACGTAGTGATAGAGCGTCGAGGGCGGGAGGGGGATGGGGAGGCATGGTTCAGCATGTGCTATATTGTACTTGGAAAAGGGTGGGATGTTGAAAAAGCGGGCGAACTGGAGGGAAGAGGATCAGTTGGTGTGGCATTGCTTCCTGTCTGTGCTTTCTAAGTAGTCAAGTGTTGATTGAGAAAGAGGGTATATGAGGCCCAGCTGTGTATGTTGGTCCGACAGCCTATAGGCTCTTTTTGGGTTTGAGCTTATGGTTGTGGGTAGGAGAGGCCATCCATCTGCGGCCGGATGCTACATTGGGGAAAAATTCATGAGCGCAAGACCAGGGCTTGATAATGATTTGTTGCTCTCGCGCTGATATTGAAGGTACGGTATCTTTACGAAACAACTTGTATGCTGCTTTTGAGTTGGTACAGATGGTCGGATGGTATATGAGCATGGTTTAGATGTATGCTGTATACACAGGTATGGCGAGGCATTCTGCTTTTGTGATGTTTGTGCTTCTGACGGCTGCTGGTCATCGGACAGTGCTGGAGTCCAGGTGCGCGTGCCTGGCATTCGGAGGTGCACTCTTCCATCTCAACATAGCACGCCTTGTCTTTTATGATCTTGTGAATTGCGATAGCGTGCTTTCATGCGACCTTTGTGGCAGTCTCGATTCATGTTTCGTGGGAGTTTTTTCAGCTTTATGTCGCTTTGCAGGTGAGGAGTCAGGGCTGTTATTGTAGGGACTGGGGGAAGGGTGGAGGTATTTAGTGGTTTGCAGCCCGACGTTCTGAGGAGGTGGGGCGTAGAGGGTGATTGAGACTCGGCTGCTGGTGGATAAGTGGACTTCAAGTATGAAATCAAAGCTGTAGCATTTTCGTGGACTTAGCATGTTGGGGCAGTTCTAGGGCCATGTTGACATCTGTTCGGTGTATTAAGTGCACTTTAGTTACTTTTCGTGAGGTTCGGATATGGTAGGTGGTATGTCACTCTACTCGAAACTAGTGCATCTGCGATGCGCAGGCTATCGTTTTAATTTAGCGCGTGATTCTGTCAGAAGACGCGTTTAGTGTAACACGTTCTTTGGTTTGGTTTGGTTTATAGGGATTTAGCGTCCCAAAGCGACTCAGGCTCTGAGAGAAGGCGTAGTGAAGGGCTCCGGAAATTTCGACCACCTGAGGTTCTTTAACGTCCACAGACATCGCACAGTACACGGGCCTTTAGAATTTCGCCTCCATCGAAATTCTACCGCCGCGGAACACGCTATTTGGCTTATTTGTGTCGTAGACACATGGTGTGCATTGATTTCGTGTCTTTCTTTACCTGTAGCTCTTGTAGTTAGATTTTAATGCGATAGCAAGTAGTTTGTAGGCTCACAAAAATTTCTGACTTCTCTGCAAGGAAATTCTCTGATTCTCAAAAGAGTTCACAGATCACGTGACTTGCCCTCTGTGGCCAAATTCAGTTCCGTGGCACCTGCCCACCGTGGAGCTGTACATCAGCCTCACTGAAGGTCGAGAAGAGCAACCTGGGTCTCAAAGCCCCACCGTTAGCTATGTTTCAAACAGCCACCTGCCGAGGGGAGTGGCGCATCGCTTAAACGCTGCATCACTGCTCCAGTAGTCAGTCGTACGAGGATTCCCCGCGATCTAGAATTTGAGTGAGAGACCGTGATGTCGTAAGCAACACGTGACCACCACTGGAGCAATCATAGTGCACAGTGAAATTTTGAAATTGTGAGGTTCACAAAATGTGGAGGTTTTTACCACCCCCATAATGATTCCAAAGGACTCCCAAAGGTTTCAAAGCAGACCCACCAAAGAAATGAATTAACGTGGATCAGCGGGTGCATTAAGGTGGATTGCTATAATTCCTTATGAGAATCGAATGGAAGGCATTCAAATATTTTAGAAGGCGATGATTCGTGCGTACAAAATAAGAGCAATGAAACGAGTTCGAACCGTAATTTTCATGGTGCAAGGGCATCTGTGGCCATAGAGCGCCATGGCACAAGGTGTTTTCGCCTACTCAAGATGGGGTCGAAGACCAACTTCCCAAGCAGCTTACTCAAAAGATATCCGAGCACCAAGTCTGGGTAAATCTTGTACCTATTGTATCACCGCACCTCCCTCATGCGAGGCGGAGGCTCAAATCGCTACACAAGAATACAGTTTGCACCCCTAAAGGCATAACACTAATGACTGCACTGTTTCCACACCCGTATTTTTCTTGTTTTTTTAAAGGGTGCGCCGATCAGAGTTCGCACCATTCATGCACCCTTGCACTCCCCAGAAGTTATCGCGTGCCAGGGTGTTGCAGCTCCTTCGGGTGCAAAGGTGCGCAGCGTTGTACAGGGCTTCTTTAACTTTTTGAAGAACCCTGCAATAGTTCAACCAACAGTACTTTCAAAATGATGTAAGGTATTTGAGCTTTCCATTAAGTGACAGATGGAGCTTCATGCGTGCAGCAATGGCTGCGATTTTCTCTCGCATAATGTGCTAGTTAACTCAAAATATATTAGCTGAGTTGCTAAACATCAGTGACTTCAAAAAGGGGCTTGTTCAAGCGGCATATATAAACTTGGAGAACGTACGTTCGTAAGGGCGAGAAAGTATTGTGCGCTGCAGTGGTATCTTCAGCGTTGAACCCTGTCACATCACTAGCTTTGTGTCACTCATTGTAGGGATGTATTTATACATATGTTTATCTTCATTTTCAAAAAATACATCGCACATGCTAGCATTGTCTTGCTGTGCGGGCGGGTTTGCCGGAGGGTGGCCTTCTAAAGCAAGAGATTTTTTTCTTTTTTGAATACAGACAGAAAAATTCCGCTTGAACGACATCATGCAGACATGACAAAGGTGACTCCAGACCAAACTCTTTCCGACACGCTGCGAAAGGCACATCTGGGTATTATGATTATAATATCTGAGGATGCCGTAAATGTAGCCCAAAATTAGAATGGTCGTCGGTAGCTTTCTGCAAGGAATATTTGCCTGAGCTCAAACAGCCACAAAAAAAGAGACTACCGTCATTTAAGTCAAGCAAAATTATGAAACTGTAAAGCAGTCGGAAAAAGGGTTCAACTTTTCGCAGTGTGAAAGAGTACGAGACTTAGGCCAATTCTACTGGTGGATACGAAGCGAGGCGCGCGAATCGCAAAAGAGCGCCCCAAACCGCCTCGGAGCACAGCAACCGTTGTCGACCAGCAAATTATGTAGAGGGCAGCGGAAGTCCTGGTTCCAGAAGTTCCCGTTTGGCAATTCTGGCGCGAAAATACGCGTAAGCAGACGACGAGAGGCGGCGAGTATAGCGGTGAGCAGGCACTTCTTTCACGATGGAACATGCTAGTCGCTTTGTACATGTTACACAGTTATGCTCTAGCTAAGTTCATAAATGAAAATATATCGCATGCCTGCAGACTGCTAACAGGGCAACTTCCAACGAGGAAATTGCCCTTCGCAGGTGCTTCTGTGAATTGTTTCTCGAAAAATGCTTTTAACAGGTAGTTTTCGTTGTCGCTGCTGCTGGCTGAGTGCGCGGGCTTAGATTCCGACGAGCTCTCATCAGACAACGCGAGGGCCATTGCCATTCCGTACGATGCCATAATTGAGAGTTGTAACTGCTATGATGCAGGTGACGAAGACCGTATACGTGCGCAAAACACGCGCGCGCGAAACGGCACTCAGTGTTCCCTGCTGGCATTCCTGCACGCGCCAAAAATAACCAAAAATCATATGTGTGTTTCGGAACTGACGACATCGCCGACTACAAATTCCCGTGAGATCCGCTGCTGGTCGGCGGATCAACCTAGTGCGTTACGTTTTGTACGGAGCTGCTCCAAACGATCAGCGGAATTCGCGCGGTCGGTCCAGGTCGACCAGTGGAACTCGAATTCGTCGTCGCGGAGCAAGAAAATCTGCTCCAGCACGACCAGTGGAAATCGCCATTAGACTCGGAAATGTACTCATAAGGGTACAAATTGTTTTACAGTTTAGGCCACCGATGCGGTAAGTATACGTTGTTGAGATTCGTGCGTGTTACTGCGTGTTATGGGCGGCCCCTGCGGGCTACTCAAGGGTTACCTAGGGTTGTAGTACTATGCCTGGTCGGGCGGGTGATTGCATTTTGGAGTTTGGCCATTTTTTCTGCGCTTTGTTGCTGGCGTGTGGCATAGTAGAGAGTTGTTGCATTTACTGCCTGTGCCGTTGAAGTTCCTCCTTTGCCTGTTCTTTCTGACGCACTGCCTCTATGCGGTGTCGAACTAGTTGCGTTATTTTTTTTTGAATTGATGTTCTGAATTTGTCAAACAGTATCTCGAGTGGACAGCGGAATTTCTAATACGACAGGAATTTCTGCTCTTGGACCGGTTGTGTCAGCGCGCGTTTGCTTGGAGTTTCGTCCATTCGTGGTGCGGTGCGGAACGGGCTACTTAGTAGGAGGTGAGTAGAGGAATGTTGATGGTAGACCGCCCCTCTGGCTCACTTGAGTAATATGTTAATAGAGCGTGGAGGTGGGTAACCTCCTTCTGTTTCCAGCGCCACGGGCCTGGATGCTTTTTTCTTAAATTTTCTTCTTATTCCCAAAAGATTTTTTGGTTCCTGGCAGGCGAACGCGGGGCGGCTCCGCACTAATGTCTTGCGTAGTTCCACGAGAAGGGTCTTTGGGAATGGAGGTGACGGCGTGTTATGCTTAGCCGGGCTTTCCAGTCAGGTTTGTTGTTGCGCTGAAAGCAGTAGCGGGTGAGAATGTTGGCGTTGTCTCGTCCCCATTTTTCAGATGCCGGCTAACACGGTGTTCGGAAGAGGGGATGAGGTTTGCGCAGTCTGTGCATCTGCGGAGGTGTGGTTACTGGCCAACGTCTGCCCTGTGGCTCAGTTTCGGGCACGTGGCGCGTATTTGTATCCGATGAGGTAAGGGCGGCAGTGAAGTTCCAGACCTCTCTAGTATACGTGATAGGGGACGTGTACCTCCTCGAACGTCAGGAGAGCAGCGTTTCATTTAAAGGTAATTCGGGCTTGTAGTAGGGCTGCCCCGCTGGTTCGGATGCTGTTTATCAGCTACGTTATCAGCGCCGCTGCTGAGTGGAGGCCGGTCATCGCCTCTTGCAGGAGGGAGACTTCTGTGGCTCCGGCATTGGTGGCTCTTTTCTTGATTTTCGCTTCGATTGTGCTGGTTTGTGGTTTGCAAAGAACTGCAGGAAAGGTTTCGTCACTAGTGCTGGTAACTGCTATGTTTTCTTCTTTGTGACTCAGATGATGTAGGAGGCCGTTGACAGCCGTCTCGACGGCAGCTTGAAGGTCGGCGACTGGGGTTTGGTCAAGGAATAGGCCGCGTCTCGGTCTTACGAAAATCACAAAGTCGTGCCGAGGCAGGAGCAATAGGCGTGTAGCGAATACGTGCCGCGGCGGTGCGTGCCTTGATCGTGCTTGCTTCTCCTTCTCTTCATCGACCGCGGTCTGCCGTTTTTTGTCGGTAATAACAAGCCAGAAAGGATGCGTCATTTTATTTCACCGATAAAAATATTTAATTGCTTTTTTTCACAGTGCACCCGGTGGAATGTATGTAGTAACTTCGGCAAGTGTGAATGCTACAACATGAGAGATGTCCGGAACTATTGCATCACCAGACAGCACGCTGAAAGGAACCATAGAACTATAAAGTAGATGAAGAGGCAGAGCTCTGCCTGCAATTTTTGCAGCAGAGCAATGATGACTCCCGCCATGGCTGTTCAATAAGCAATGCATCCTGTTGCTTTACATCTGTAACCTGCTCGAAGTTCTCATTCACAAAATATTCCAGCGCAAGTTTCGCACGCCTGTGGTTCCTGTTTCATCGGCAGGATGTTCAAATGCATTGGTGTAAAAACAAAGGCAGCAGAAAAACATCAGCTTTCGTTAAGTTTGTCAAATCGAACGCCTCGGGTTTCATACATCTACACTGCATATTTGGGAAGCCTTAAAACAGGTACACAGAACACGTTTTTAAGGAGAATTGCCGGTCAACTAATTCTCCCTTTTGCAGGCTGAAATCACTATCACGCCTCTGCCATCTGAAATAGAGTGAATTGACAACTCCTCCTGGGTACTGTGTATCTATTCGAAAAAAGTGAAGGAACGTTTACAAATGGTTAAGGCTATCGCTTTAAGACAGTGCCTGTTGCCTATTATTAACTAAGTCGAAAAGTATTCCCACTCTGCTGTCATTCACCCATTTAATAACAGCGTCAGCCCTGCGGTGACTTCTCGTTTTAAGGGAGTTCAAGTCCGAATCAAATAGACATATCCAAAAATATGCTTACCCCGCAAACAGCACGTTGTGCTCTGGAACGCTGTGCTATTATATTTGATGAAAAGTCATATTTTTACCCGTAAAACCGAACAAAAAGTGATTTTTGAGCAGACATATATTCTCAGCATCCATAATTTATCGGTTTCGAAAGAGAGCTCAAGCCACCGTTGCATGCAATATCGCCACTGCTGAGCACAAAAAAAATATATTTGAAGTTAAGGTTCCGCAATGATCTCTACTCGCGGCCTCAACGACGCTTGTGAGGAATTAATTGCACTCAGTCATGATTATTTTTTCCTGCAGTTCTTCCGACCAGTTTACGTCTAAAACGTTCTTGACATTAAAAGCACTGAACACCACCCAAAATATACGAACCTCTATAATGAACGAGCTGAGGTAGGTAAATAGCGAGCGTGCAACCAGTCTAGAAAAGCCGCTTACGCTTAATCATTAGAAAAGGATCGCCTGTGCTGGTGCTATGCTTCGTGGTCCGTACTTGTCTTCGCAAACAAAGTTAGTGAAAACAGCAGTAGCTACGGGCGCTCTGAAGAATGTACTTAAGAGATCGTGCCATCATCGACCGCAAGAAATAATGGTAGCCCAACTGAAGCGTCTACGCAAAGCGGGATTTCCGGACGACCTCTATTCCAGCGCCAACATTAAGCTTTTGAAAGAATTTCGCCAATTTGGCCAGCCGTAGAAGTTAAAAAAAAAGAAATAGAGAGGAGAGCCGTCATGCAGTATGTGCACGGGATGAGCCGTACGTGTAAGAAAATAGCAGGGCGGGCTGGAGTAAATCTTATCCTAACCGTTTCCAAGAAGCTTAATATGCTAAGCAAAATGATGAATGATGAAAGACCAAAACCAGCGTGGTGTAACAAGCGGCATGACAAAAAGTTCCCCAGATGTGATCCTAAAGTGGTGTATGAGATCCCACTGTCTTGCGGAGCGTCTTATGTAGGCCAAACAGGACCCTTCCTCAACGACCTGCTTAGAGCACGTGAAACTACTATCAAGACGGGATATGGCAGCACTCTGCCGAAACATGTGACACCGTGGACGATGCCAGATTCCGAAGAGATACAATGACCAGCACGAGCGCGAGCTTTACGAAGCCTACATCACAGAAAAGAAATGCGCGACATGCGTAAGCACCCCATTAATGGTATCTTGAAACCCATGACGACAAGAAGTGACAAACGGACTCGTTCTCGCCTTCGCGTTGTTTTTATCTTTACTACTATTTTTATGTTTTTATTCATTCTTCTGGTATTGACTGCAAACAATGCAATAAACTTTCACTTGTTTCTATGCTCTTTGTGCGCGCGTGTCTCCTTTTCTCGGCGCTGCCTTTCGCGCGCTTTCGCGCGGAAATCATGTACCAACTGGCCCGGCAACGTTCCTTAAAGCATCACAACCAGCAATTCTTTGCTAAGACGAATGACGAACCTGCGTTTTGGTAGGTACCTGCACGTTAGAAGGAAAATGATGGAAGTGGCATTAAACAAAAAGAATAAGAGACATTGAAAGAGCAAAGCAAAAGAATGGACGCTCTACATAAATGGTACCAGACTATGCGCTCGAGCACCTCTGATGTCATCCTCAATGTTTATGGCTTGTTTTGAACTGGCGAATGTAATTTGTTGCATATCACATCGCAATATATCTTTACAGTCATGTGGTAGCCGTTAACGGTGTACATTCAGTGTTCCGTCAACCTGCCAGCTAGAAAATGCCAGTCCAAGATTTAAAAGAAAACAAAATTGTTCACAATTATATTAATACACAAACATTCGCCAGAAATAACTTTTCTGGGGCGGTCTGTGACATATGCTACGTGGTAAAAACATCTGAATTCAAACACAACAGATTAAATTTCAGATAAAAAATGCGAAAGTATGGAAAAGTGCCTTTTGCCGCAATTCGGCAATACCTTTCGTACAGAGGTGTTTATAGTAAAAATACCAAATGTCGTTCAGTGATATGCCTCTCAATCGCAATTTGAATCAGCAATATTAATCGGTGTGTTTTTTCTTCATGGGGAAGGAAACTAACCGCCCTTTATGACGCCTGTGCTACCCGAGATTCGCACACAGCTGTTGGCTGGAGTTATGCACTGTTTATCGTGTGACGAAACTGTGCCCATCTTTGCTAGAGGCGCGAGTGATGCAAACAGTATTTGGCGCTGTTGGGCGCAGACAGCGGCGCTCCTCAGCGCACCTCGTTTGTGCTTTGTGTTATAGCAACGTCGACACAGTAGTGGGGAAGTCTCTTATCGGTTGTCGCTTTTTAAGTTTAGCGCCGTCCGACCTGGCGTGGTTGTCAGGTAGCGCCAGTGCCCTGCGGGAAATACTGTCGCCAGTTTCAGAAAGGCATACGCTAGAAGTTTTGTGCAAATCCTTTTATGGGGACGCTGAAATTTTGAAAATGCTAATCTCGACAATACCTCAGGCTGATTATAGGTTCGCAAAACTTTTTAGAAAGTTATCGTTAGTCTTCTGATTGTTAACCTTTCTGAATTAAATTTGGTTTCGGACACAATAACACAGCTTCAATTTGTCCTGGCTTATCGTCCTGAATACAATAATACTAACTTCGAAGGCTTTCCATTTCTTAACGTAACGTCAGAGGTGCCTCAAGGCCCGGTTTTGGCCTCTCCTTATCTTAACAATAATTAATGACCTGTCTAAATATCTCATCTTCCATATACTTATACACCAGTGATTCCGTTGTCTACCACGAGATTAACAACGAGTTGCAGGTTAGCCCTCTCATTATACTTAAATGTTCTTCTCCGGTGCATAAAGTGATCATCGAACTAATCGAAAAGCTTTAAACTAATGAGTTATTGACGGCGTGCATTGCACGTCCAAGTACACATCAAACAACACTGAACTTGAATCTGCTTCTTCTTGCCCATATTCAAAAGTTCTATATCATCTACCTTACCTGAAAAGCTCATTGCACTGTTTTTCTGTCCTTATGTCAGAAAGAGGAATAAAACAACCAGGCACCAATATGTCCTTTTATGTCCATGTCTAGAATAAAAAAAAAACCTCATATAACGACATAATCGCGAATTATAACTCAACCTCAGGATACCTGTGACAAAATTTTAATAAAGCTCCAATTCGATTTAAAGTGTGGCGTTAAAAATCTCCTTTACGATCCAAATTGGAGTACTCCGCATCAATAAAGGATTCTAACAATATCACTGTAAAAAAATTTCAAGAACATGATCAGATTAACGCTCCTCCTTTCCTCCGTTAGAACTGCAGTCGAACTCGATGAGCATTGCGGAATGTTTCGATATATCGATAATTTGATATATAAAAACTGTCAATAAATAAGCTTATCTGCAGTCCAGAAGCAACTAGACATTGTGTCCAAGTTAGTAACATGGTTCTTTCAGCGGCATGCTGCCCGCCGGCGTGGTGGGAGAGCAGCGTTCGCTGGGCGTTCGATTCCAATCTGCCTCGCAGAGGAGCCGCTGCCGCCTGTGCTTCGGAACCAGCCACTACCTATCACAAGTTGTGGAGTCATGTTACCAGTTTACAGTGATTATAATTATCGCTCATTAAAACTGAGGTGCAGTTGGCTACCGCAATTCGCCAGCAAAACACGCAACACGACGTTAGGGCCCCTGCGCGGCTTCATTTAGGTAGGCTTCACCACAATACACTGACATGATGCGGAAAACGAGTGCAGTAAGCCAAGGGCAGCAATCACGACAACCCTAAGTTCACTTCGTCATGCGACTTCACAGCGCAGTTAGGAGAAGCGTGAATTGTAGGTGCGTGGAGGTCATTTCGATATATCCAACGGCCGGCGGAATTGCAGTTAGATATGCATCACAACTTTCCTACACACTTACGCAGAATTTCCAAGGAGATAATATCTGTGTTCGATATAAGCAATAATTCTAAATTACCGGATTCGAGATATCTGGGCGCGACTGTATAACCGCACAGCTGCAGAATTATTAACAAAAAGGCCAGCCTGCTTCTGTATTGACAGTCACTTGGGAGCAAATTTTCCTGTCAGTTTCACTTTCGTAAGTTTTATCGTCATCAGGACTTTAAAAATCATATCAGCCCAATCTTTACGTTATTCAAATGCTTATCGGCAGTATAAAGTTCGAGTGAACCACTGCCACACAAACAATTTAAGTGCGAAAGCGCTATTGGGCTCATAAGCTCGAAAATGCAGGTCTTTGGTGGAGCCCCTGACCTTAGTCACCTGATTCGGGAAATGGCGGAAAGTAAAGGAGACTATTAATCAGAGCCGAACTGTACAAAGAAAATAAATATTGCCGCGACTGGGTTTTGAGCTCGCGGTGGCGCGAACAGAGCAGCTTTGCTGGCCACTCATGAGAGCCCTATGCTATCGGCGTAGTCGATCACGCCTCGTGTTGGAAGGAAGGAAGGAAGGAAGGCCTCGGACGTTGCTGGCACATATCCACTACGGGGGAGTGGTCAAGACACAGGCGGTGAATTGCTGGGAACACGAAAGTTTTGACAGGAAAAGGAGTGGTAATAGGATGTAGCCTGATAGATTGGAAGACGGAAGGACAGGGGTCCTGTTAACTTGGAGATCGAAGACGGGACAATGGCTTAATGTGCATAATAGTATACAATGCCTGTAATGTTTCAATGTCGTACTGACTGAGAACGGGAAGAATAAATTAGAATGGGAGGCGCTGAGTTTCTTGAAGAAAATTTTGTACAGCGGAGAGCACACTCCTGTCGCTTCGTCCAAGCAAAGAAGCGCCAATGGAAAGAACAAGCGCGGAGGACACAGGCAAGCCCAGTTGATGAAATGGAATTTGCAAAAGACGCTTCCTCAAATGAGAGAAGCGGCGGCAGAACAGCAGGAAGTGATCTATTGGCTCAGGTTCGGCACAAAAAGGGCACAGTGGGGAAGCCGCCAGGCCAGATCGTGTTGAAATGCAGAGCACTCTCGCGCTGTGCACTGCACATTGTTGTCTTCATCAACTTCCATCTGTGCACAAGCCGCGAGAGGAATGAATGAATGAAAAACTTTTTATTGATTCTCTTAGGGGGGTGCTAGCGGTGGAGGACGATGTCTTCATCTTGAAGCTTGGGTCCTCCTTGGCCGTGGGTGGGCCCCTATTCCAGGGCTCCACTGAGTCGGGCCACCTCGCTTGCGTGCGCTACTAGGGCCCTTTGGACCCCGAGCTCGCAGCTGGTGAGCCGGCTCTCCCATTGCTCCGCACATGGTGTTTTGTGTTTGTGGAATGCATGATTTCTTTCGCACTCCCACGTGATATGGTATAATGTCGGTCGTGCTCCGCACCACGGGTAGTTGGCGCTATACTGTGTGGGGAACATCTTGTTCAGTATGGTTAAGTTAGGAAAGGAGCCGGTTTGCAGTCTACGCCATACTGTGGCCTCCTCCTTGGTTAATGCTTTATGCGGTGGGGGATATTGGATTCTTAGCCCCTTGTATAGGTTTAGTAATTCCGAATAGCTGTCCCCACAAGCGACCTGAGACTCCTCCGGGGTTAGCGACGTTCCTGCTCGGCTGGTCATTCCTCGAGCTAGGATGTCTGACCCTTCATTGCCCCTGATCCCCGCGTGACTTGGTATCCAGATTAAACTTTGTGTTTGTCGTTCCTCGGGGAGCGGGGCTCCACCGAGGATTTTGAGCGCCGTACCGCTAATTCTGCCTCGGATATAGCTCCGGCAGGCTTCTTGCGAATCTGTTAAAATGTTAAGGGATTTCCCTGTTCTATATCGTTCTCTAGCTGCCAGGGCGACAGCTATCTCCTCTGCCTCCGTTATATCGGACACTTCGGCTGTGAGGCTCATGATGTGTTCTCCTCGGTTGTTTACTACTACCGCTACGGCGTAGTTTTTGTGTGCTTGGGGGTAGAGGGAGGCGTCTGTATAGACTGTATTGTCTCTGTGCCCCATGTGCCTCTCGTAAAATTCTGCTCTGGCCTGTCTCCTGTTAACATGGAGGTTTGGGTCCATGTTTCTGGGGATGGGTTGTATGCTTATTTTCTTTTTTAGCGGGTCTGGTATTGCGGCCCTACTGTTTTGCGGCTTTTCGATATCCCGACCCAACCTCGTCAGGAGCGCCCTTCCGGTTGTTGTGTTGCTAAGTCTTCGTACTTGTGCCTTGAGCTGGCATTCCCTCAGTTCTTCAAAGGTGTTGCTAACTCCAAGTTGGATGAGCTTGTCGTTCGAGGTGTTTCTTGGGAGATGAAGGGCTGTCTTGTACGCCTTCCGGAGTATCGTCTCCGCTTGCTCCTTTTCTGCCTTGATTGTTACGTGGTACGACAGTGAGTATGTTACTCGGCTGACCGCGAGAGGAAAGGAAACGAGCTTTCGGTCGTGCTTTCAGGTACGTACCGTTGGTTTCAAGCAGCAAACGCCTGCATTCGCGGAACATTTCGTGGTTAGCAATGATAAACCACCAGCAATATTTTTTAACGGACAGCATTAGATGGACTTTGTACCAAGCGTCGCTCAGCTGTGATGGGGTTACAAAATTCGCGATTGGTCGCGACAGTGTGACGTCATTGAAGGCGGGAAATATTAAATTTTAATCAGTAACTGATTTTTTATATTTTGATCTGCACCAATTACAGAGGAACGGTAAGAAATTAAAATTGAATTGGCGTATAATATTAATAGAATTGTAATTTAATTAGAAGGGCTTTGCAAAAGAAGTGGAATGGAATTGAAATGATTTTGATTTACTCGCACGTAATTCCCTCAGCAAATCTTTACTAATTCATGCCACACACAACAAATGACTGGAACCAGCTTCCGTGCAGATATTGCAGCAATAAACGTTTGTGTCCTTCTATGCCAGTCCTGTGTGTATTCCTTTTTTGTGAATTAAGTTAGTTGCCTTCATAGTGAGCACGTTTTCTTTCATGTTTTTTTATTGTGAACGCCTTTTTTAATATTTCAATTCGGCTCTTGTTCCTTCCTCAAACTTTTCGTGCTTATAATTTCAGTATTTTTTCGGTTTAGCTTGTTCGCTTATCATATGTTTCCGGCTTTTGTCTATTACAAGTTTTTAATCCAATCCACCGTACTCTACAATGTTTAGGCGAATGAGAGTATGGGAAAGTAAAGAATAAATAAACGAAGTTGCTTCAATGTCGAATAAGAGAGCATGGGAATATAAGGTTAAGATAGGCTTAACGGAATAATGGCTCAGATCAAGTGACAGGACAGCAGGAGAGCACACACACACACAACCGCCAACTTACAACTTTATTGTTGGGCTGCCAATATGTCAAATTTATAGCAAGCAACACGCCCAAACTGTGAACAATAATCAAACAGTGATGCACATGGACGCGATGTGCGAAGCGGCAAATCATGATATCGCACAAGGCAAACAACATGACCAGTGCACTAAGCTCTACCGCAGCACGTGGAACATCCCTGTCTCAGATGACTAACTGGAAAAAACAAGAGGTAAAGGACGGGACGACACAAGCTAAAACCTAAACTAATCACGAACATATCACCGAAGAAAAATTATGACGGAAGGCCACGTCACAAAACCAGGGAAATGACAAAGGAGTACTAAAAGGGCTAAAAACATGAGCATGAAACCAGAACCGTAAACAGAACACGGCAAAGACTCAGTGTAAAACAAGACGCATAAAACAAAACAAAAAGCCAAAAAAAAACACGGGTAAATTCGATGAAAGTGAATAACAAGTAACCTGGTGTAAAAGCGCAAAAAACCCACACTAAGCATGCTGACACGACCTCGGGGCCCCGTAAGGCGAGAAAAGGACAACAAAATCAAAACCCTTCAATTAGGTCTGCCACCTCCTGAGCGCTCTCGTTTGTTGAGGAAGGTTAATTCTTTTTTCGTTAGGCAGATTGATGCCTTCTTTACCGAACGAGAGCGCTCTGGAGGTGGCAGACCTAATTGAAGGGTTTTGATTTTGTTGTCCTTTTCTCGCCTTACGGGGCCCCGAGGTCGTGTCAGCATGCTTAGTGTGGGTTTTTTGCGCTTTTACACCAGGCTCCTTGTTATTCACTTTCATCGAATTCAACTGTGTGTTTGTTGGCTTTTTGTTTTGTTTTATGCGTCTTGTTTTACACTGAGTCTTTGCCGTGTTCTTTTGACGGTCCAGGTTCCATTCTCATGTTTTTAGCCCTTTTAGTCCTCCTTTGTAATTTCCCTGGTTTTGTGACGTGGCCTTCCGTCATAATTTTTCTTCGGTGATATGTTCGTGATTAGTTTAGGTTTTAGCTTGTGTCGTCCCGTCTTTTACCTGTTGTTTTTTCCAGTTAGTCATCTGATACAGGGATGTTCCACGTGCTACGGTAGAGCTTAGTGCTCTCGTCATATTGTTTGCCATGTGCGATATCATGATTTGCCACTTCGCACATCGCGTCCATGTGGTTCACTGTTTGATTATTGTTCACAGTTTGGGCATGTTGCTTGCTATATATTCGGCATATTGGCAGCCCATCAATAAAGTTGTAAGTTGGCGCTTGTGTGTGTGTGTGCTCTCCTGCCTGTCACTTGATCTGCGCCATTATTCCATTAAGCATGTCTGACCAACTTCCCCAATCCTTTACGCTTCTTTTCAAGATACGCTCTCGGTCCTGTCCTACATGGCGGATTGGTAACAGTATCGAATGCAGATGCCGTGTTCGCACCTTTCTTTACCGGGTCCATGACTTACTACTAGGAATTTGTTTTCAGGGCCGACGCTCAATTTGCGAGGCGCGTTGTTGCAAAACCTATACAGAGAGGAGTGGTTATGGCTCTCTCCGTCACGAAAATGATTAAAATTGATTGATAGCGTCATGAATTGCGTGACGTCAGTTTAACCGCCTTGTCTGTGTAATCCTAAGCGCATGGAAGCGAAAAAGGCACGTGGGCACCAAGGTGCCGAAAGGTAATTTTTTTCCGGCTCGTGAGCAGCATTGAGCACCGAACCGGTTAGATCAGTTCCGAACCGGTTCAGACAAGATCAGGGCCGAAGAATATTTCTTGACATAGAGGCGCGTTCTTAATCATTACTGCTGATGTTTTTCTTCCCCTTTAATACAGATGCGCATGGTTAAGCAACTCGCAATTTTCGCAATCACGTGAGAATTTTTTGCTCAACTGGTGGTTCGCTCCTGCGACATTGTCTCCATATCAATTTCGCTTTTAAATTATTTTAAAAAATAGGCTGCGATGCCTGGCAGCAGTATTGCTTAATTTTATGCCCCAAGGATACGAAAATTTTGGTTTACGCAGTGATAGTCTGGTGTACCTAAATCAGGACCGTGCCTCGTAGAATTTCATTGCAGTTACCAGCCAGTTTCCTGTCGATTTCCAACGCCTATTGTTTGCAACCTAATTATTTGCTTAGCAATTGACCGCTTCATAGGCGCCCGATATGTTTTAAACGAAGAAGTTATGCCAGAAATATAATTCTGGGAAGTTTGAGGTTCATAAAACAGAATTGTTTTCTTGGCCTTCGTCTCGAGTTTTCTGAGCTTGCAAACTGCTGGTCTTTATGCTCTTTGGCGCCATTGCGGTCTTCAAGGGGAACGTCCACAATAAAATGGAGCCGGGTGCATCACAACATCTGACAAAGGGTCTGTGCTCAAACGGTGCAGGAGTTATAACTAGACATCCGAGAGAACATTGTGTAATGAGACGTCGCCAAGCGATTCTAAACACTTCGCGGAAGTTCTCTAAGCATACAAGTGAAATCTTGGTTAAGATGCCCCGCAATGACTTTCTCAATTGGTACGCTTCTGCGGAGCGTAGACCTATTAAAGTTTTATTGTGTGACGTCGTCCTGCGGGAGTACAAAAAAGTTCTTGCAGTGTTAGATGTTTGGGCTTCACCCTTTCGAAGTTAGTGCCCGCAGGAAAAATATCATTTTAGCACAGCAGCAACAAATAAAACTTAACTAAAAAATTCTCCTTAGTTTAGGGTGCTTTTCTCGTATTTCATATTTTAGCAGCAATTTTTCTTTTTCTGAGTTTTGCGGCCTCTCGCATACGACCTGCACTTATGCAAATATTTAAAGGAGAAAGCTGGTCTAGTTGGTGTTTAGACTGAGAGGACAGTGTAGTGGCGCTAAAGAGAGGAACAACAGGATAGAAGACAACGCATGCGCAAGACATCAACTGACTTTGCCCTTGGACATACCATGAATTTATAGGTGACAATCAGGTGACACAGAATTAACATTCAAACCATGACTGGTTCGGCGATGGAAGTGGTGGCATCGGTCGCTGAGAGCCTGATGTTGCAGGTAACAGCTTGGTAGCCTACGCAGACGATTGAGCATCAGCCTCATGAACGGGCTAGATGCGTGCTCACCAGGGCTGTGCATGCTCCTCAAAAAAAACTGGGCAAATATGCAGAGTTGTTAATGATGTCTGCAACAGAAAGCTGCCGTGCCGCTTTTGGCCTGCAGGACAAATGTGGTCTGTCGAATCCCACTATCTTGCAGAACATGATACATGGGCCAAACTGGCAGTTGTATCAACGTTCGCCTCATGGAGCACAAGACTCTGGCAGCTGCTATATGAGGCATTGGACGCTTCATGGTACACTGCAAACGATGTGAACATAATGAAAATACGCGCACCCCCTTTTTTGTTCAGACACGTGTATATATGTAAATAAAGACCAGAAGGAGCGGGAGGTATTGCAAGCCTCCCTTATGCACCTGGAAAGACGATCGTGCCTGAGCAAGCCGAATGTGTTTCTCTCTACTAAAGAATTGAAGTTATTTTATCGGGAAGTGGCTTCACGCATCCCTTTGATTGTTGATTTGTTTGGCACCTGATCGTCGCCTATAAATGCGTGATATTTCTGAGAATAAAGTAAGTTAATGTCTAGCGCCTGTATTGCCTTCTTCTATCCTCTCCGCCCAGTTTTTTAGCCTACTACTATGTCCTCTCAAAATTATGCAAATTCGGCTTTCTAAAATATCTGTGTAAAGATGAGGCATTTGTGAGGATATAATTGGTCATGAACGACAGTAATCAGCCGGTGGAGCGAAAAATCAGCGCAATGCGTGGCAGATGGATGCCTTGTTTCTCCAAGCAGCCAAAAAGGGACATTTCTTTTTCACACTGGTACAGGTGTTTGTGATGTCATGATTTTCGAGCGCCTTTCCCTCTGTTCAAATCGTCTAAGGACAAATAGGAATAGGCTTATCCAGAAAAGGTACCCTAGGAAAGCAATATGCAGGCTTGGCTGAGACCTGCAAAGTTTGTGTAATATAAACTTCCCAGAGATCAAACCGAAATTTACGTGACCGTGTACTATGGTAAAACTAACGCAAAACGTCTATGTGCACGCAAAACGTTCAATCACACGAGGATCAATATTGTGCCACTTAATGGTAAGCTCTGCATATATAGAGTAATTCAGCGTTTTTGGGGAACCGGTCGCGTAAGTACAGTAGCTCTCCCGTAGAGCCGCGGATTTTGTATAGGTAAAGGTGAGACAGCGTGAAATAGAATGGCTCCTTCAGTTTGAAGGAAATTCTCCTTATTAGCTCTGACAAACACATTTCTTGGTGGTTACAAAAAGGGTCCCCAGAATGCAGTTTAAGGGGACTATAGGGCGAGTTTTTGGCGCGGAAGGCAAATCGGAGGCCAGTCGCTGGTGAGGGCCGTGCAATAAAATGCAGTGTCCCGAAGTGGTCCTGTCTGTTACACAACGTGTGGCAGGATCACCGAACTATCAGAAGACTTCAAGATCAAGAGAATAGATCTTCGATCACCAGCATTGATCATCTTCAAAATTAACTGGCGCAGTGGACAGAATGATTCCGGCGCCTTTCCGCGGAACGAACACGGACATGGGCACTTTGGGACACAAGCAGAGGGCAAGACCTTGTTGAGAGGCCCCGCGCTGCGGCTGATCACCGCGACACCTGTGGGCCCGTGTCAGAGGAAGTAAGCAAACTCCAGGTGATGGGCTTCGGGGGCTTTTGGAAGCGAAGAAAGGCGACATCCTGGTGTGAGGCCTCTGGAGCTTTTGGAGGCGAGGACGGGATGGCAGCTAATGAGAGTCATTGGACGAAGACTGCAACAACTCTGCGGAGCAAGGGAGGGCAACGAGAGGCCTCACAGCAAGCCAGAGCTGCACCGGTTAGAAAGGACGAGGCGGGATCTAAGTGGGGCGACTGAGAAGAAGCCGCAGCCGCCGTGGACACCAACGCGACCGCAGAATGAGTCCTCCTTCTCACTTGGCTTGCTTCCGTAGCGCTTGAGCCGCAGGGTTAGGGAGCAGCGGGTGTCATGGCCGCGCTGAGGTATTCAAGGGGGCATTACGCAAGGCGAGCGTCAGGGCCAAGGCGAGACAATTGTCTCGAAAATAAGCTGGACAGTGTGAGTTGGGAGTCTCTCGTGCGCGAACTCGCAACAGCCTAACAAAAGTACCAGCACATAAAGGAAAATCTGCAGAAAGCATGAAGTGCGCAGAAGGCAGTGCTACTTCTAGAACGAGTTCAGAGCCTATCACCCACTCCAGGCAGAGAAGATGACAACGGAGCGCTGAGCAGTGTAACAGAGGAGTTGGTTAGTTGCCGCACCTTAAAGCTGGTAGGGATTCAGAGCGCTTCAGGGGAAGCTGTGGTCCCGGCAAACAATGCAGAGATCGCAGGCGCTGTGTTGCCGGATGTTGCTGAGTCAGCAGTCCAGGTAGAAAGAGAGCCGCCCTCCCTACCAGCTAGCTTAGAGATGAGCCCCGTGGAAGGGAATGCCAATAATCAGACCATCGATAAAAAACATCCGGTGGGCAATGCACGCGAGGGCACGACGCATGTTTGCGCTGAACCTCATGAGCATAAGGACAAGGGCAGCGCGTCTGGCGCAGGTGCCCAGTGTGAACATTCTTTGCGCATCGAGGTGGAAACAGTGCGTCAGGGGTGCTTCACCAATGACGTGGTTCAGACAGCGACCCTTCGGTCCGTCCTCGCAATGCAAGTCTAACCCTTTATCACAAATGACTTCATTCTTCACTCAATCGGTCGCCATATATCCCCAGCTGCAGCATGTATATCTTACCACACCAGTCATCCCCTACAAGTTGCCCTGCCGCAATCGCATACGGTCACCTTTTCTGCTTCATTTTCCTTTCGAGCAGCAACCGACTGTAACGGCCTACTTTGTGACATCGTCAGCATTGCTACATCGTCTACATTTCAAGAGCATGTAGCCGATTACCTTAAGTGGTAAATAATATTCGCTGTTTGTTTGCTCCCTTCAGTAAACTCACAAACCTTATGCAATACCCCTGAAACAACGGGGCCTTTAAGATAATAAACTGAACTTAACTGAGCTCTGTCCATCGTGATGGAGCGTGGCCTGAGTGCGCTGACTTGCAAGGAGGGCCGTGAGTTAGACTGCGGCGCTAACAGAATACAGCCTGTGCCGCACCAATGTACGGTCGTAGGCGGCAAGTGCGGGTGCTCGGCCCGGAACGACGACGCTGAATCGTAGGCGGCGTTGGCCACGCCAACTTCACATTTAACTGCCACGTGATGTCGCGACAAGGAACGTTGCCCAGATATGCAAACAGCTAGCTTTGGTAGCATGTCTCGACATGAAACAAAAGACTCGTGTTATAGCGGATGCAATAGGTAGCTGTGGGGTATCCAGAGCTAGAAGGACTCAGTGTTGGAAGACTATCGGCATAGATGTGACATGAGTGAATGTTGTTTGTGCAGAAGTTAAGCCGATTTTACCTTATGTGCTTTATTCCATACAGAGAATTTGATATGAACTGCTCGGAACTGTCTTTGCGTGCATATTACAGAATGTCTGAGTGCCCTGATGTGTCTTTGCTGCAAGTTGGGGTGTATTTGTCTTTAGCACTGCATGGATGAAGTAGCGTCTTATATTTCCTTCGCGACATGTGTGATTTTTCACGATGGGTCAGGACTGTCGTTATGACAGTCATTAAGACGGCGCCATTAATCTGGGTGTATTATCGGTGTGCGTTTCAGAAAATTTTTGTTTCGTACGTCTCCCCGAAGTTTTTTATTTTTTGTAAAGTGCTTTATGTAGTGCATACAGCCAGTGTACAGACAATATTCGCAGTCAGGAGTTTAGTTACCGAGCTGTAGCTCGGGAAGCAATCGCGTGCGTGCCCCTAAGCCGGCAGCTTGCCCCATTGGTTTTGTATGTGCTGGCTTTTTCACCCCCAATTGGTTTTGTTTTGAAACAAACGCGGCAGATGGCGGCAACGACCGTTAACCGACAGTAAGGAGGCTTGTCCTTGCAAGCTCGCGTTCGGGCCATAATACGCGGCCGATGCGACGACTCCTGCGGTTTGGAGAGGGGGCCGCATGGAAATTTGTTGTTTTTAACTCCGGACCACGTTACGGACCGGGTGCCTCGAAGCGATTAGCAAAGGAGGCAGCGCGACCGTGGCAGTGCGCGCAGTTCGGACTAAATGCTCGGCTTCCCTGTGGTTGCGCTGGCGTTTTTGTGCGTCTCTGTGCTGTAACCAAGCAGAACTGCGTAGCGTCTTCATGGAATTCGCGTGGTGCCTACGAGACAACAACCTCGTGAGCACCGTCGTGCTAATGGCTCCTTCAGTTTGAACAAAATTCTTCTGATCAGCTCTGACAAGCACATTTGCTATTGGTTACAAAAAAAGATTCCTGGAAAGCTGGGCAAGGGGATTACGGGTAGAGTTCTTGGCGCGGAAGGTAGATTACAGGGCAGGTGGGGGGTGAGCGCTCGCGCAATGAAGTACATATTGTGTCCTGAAGTAGTCCTGTCTTTTCCGCAACGTGTCGACGAATCACCGAACCATCAGAAGACTACAACATCAACACCATCGATTTTGGATCCCCGATATCGATCACCTCCAAAATTATCTATTGCCCTGTATTTTTTTTCTGTTTTATTGTGGTATTTATTTAGTATTGTACGATTGCAGTATTTCGTGCAGTATGGCACTTCTTGTATAGTTCTTGTCTGTGCTTGCGAGAGCGGACCCCACAGAATTGCTATTATTTTTTTTGTTACTTGCGGCAAAGGTAATCGCGTTATCGAACTTCTAAAAACTATTATGAATAATATTAACGATTGCCTGAAAACCTCAAATTAAAACCTAGTGTGAAACTGTAATAGTTAAAAATGAATTATTAAAAATTACCTAACGCACAAACTAAACTTTGTTTAGCTGTTTTCTGATGCCCGTCGCCACTGGTGTCATCTGCCTGAGAAGCCGTATTCATAGTTATTAAAATCCTATTTAAAAATAAATTTGATCAGCTTTTTGAAACATCTGGTATATACATGATGAAAACGAACAGCCACCAAATCCCATGGGGCTGTTCTTATTTGTGATGTTCATCACTTGAATATTAATAGGGCAATTAGCTAAATACAACAATTAGAAAGCAGAAGAAAAACAACCACATGCCACCGGTGGCATCCGACCCAAACACCTGCGAATTTCGTGGCTAGTGGTCTAGCGACTGGCTAAGTGACGGCTGTCCGATCTTCTGCTTTCCTGGGGATTTATCCTCATTGCAACCGAACCTTGCGAATCATGATGGAAGTCAGCACTCACAAACAAGCAGCATAGGATTGGGTTTTATTAGGTGTATACTCTTTAATGGCTCATACTCACGTACGGCAGTCCGTTACGTCTTCAAATCGGTAAGAAAAAAAATGTTTTTGCAAGATGGGATACGAACCACCATCCTTCCGTTCCGCAGCCGAGCGCGGTAACGAGTGCGCTACTTCCTGCCACTGCGTATTTGAGTTCCCCTTGTCTGTGAGGCTGGACCCAATCAACCACGGATACCCGTGGTAGGTCTGAGTATCACAAAATTCGGCGCATCTTCGAGAAAAACCTCGCTTCGCGTAAGCAATCGCGCCCGCACACGGTAAAATGAAACAAAAAAAAAACAGCGGGGAAGGACCCCCGGAGAGCGCGTAAACCTTGCGTGGGCTTTCCACTCAGCTCGCCGGCGCGGCGCCTAAGTAAACCGCCACGCGCGGCGTTGATTCTTCCAGAATGTCTGAGAAGTTTCTACTCATCGTCGACGGAGAGGGCGTGACCTTGACCGCGCTAAACTGATACCCTCTCCCCTTCGCTCTCACGCCGGCGTCTTCGCATGCGAGAAGGAACCAGAAATTTCTCGAAGGCTGTCTCCGCGCTTGACCAATGGGGTCGCGCGCTCGGTGCGAGAAGAAGGAACTTGTGCAGTTGACGCTGCGTGTGTGTGCGCGCCTGCCTTGGGGCAAAGAACAGACGCGGACTGCGTCTATAAATTAGGGGCTTTAACCGCTGTCGGTTAGCCCAAGCCGTCGTTTAAGCTTCCGAGAAGCACGCCCGCTCGACTCCTGGGAGGAGAACACTCGCCCAGCCACGGACCAGCGAGGCAACGAGCGCCAACCTGCGGATCGGCCCCGTCGTGCTCCTCAGGTCGTCGGACTGTCACAGTGCCCGGTGAACAAATTGTGTTTTGTTTGTCTTTGTGTTAGTGCACTTTAGATGCAAAGATTCTGTTGAATTGTAATCTCTCTCTATTGTAACTTTGCACGAGTCGCATTGTATTTGTAAATAACTTCGTATCTGCTCGTACGAGTGATCGTGAAATCCCCTGTATCGTCTCTTTGCTGTATAAACTTTGTTTTGTTTGTGAACCTTTGGCTCCGACCCATTCTCTGGCTTGCGACCGGCGAAAGCTGGGCACCAAATGACCAACCCCTTTGTCATTTGGTAGCTGGTCTCCGGCTGAGCTTCCCACGCTGAGTCGAGGGCATCTCCATTGTGACCGAGACCGCTACCGTCACACGCTCTAAAAGTGTCTGGGAGTGCATGCAAAAGTGCGCGAAGTGGTGACACCGAGTAAGGTCCACATCTCCATTGCCAGGCTGGCATGTCCGTGGGGCTTCCCTGCGGACATTCATATCCGGATATACGCATCGGAGATTCCGTGTACTTCCAAGGGCCATTCGTTACTGGATGGCTGGCGGACATCCGGGGTGGATGTCCGATGAGTATCCGTAAATATCCCACTAAGGATGTGAACTTATGAAATGGTATGCATATTTTGTTTTCCCTCAGACAAAAACTTGAAAGGAATTCTATTTTGTAAATGATAAACCTCACTCCATCGCTTTTCTCCTAGCAATTTTTCTACCAGCAATTCACATTAATTGATTAAGATCGCTCCAGTATTATGCTAGATGAAAAGAATCTGAATTAATCTAAACGCGCGACTTTCCGGTGCCAGTGCTCATAAATAACGCCCTTTTTCATTCCTTCGAGGTAATAACTGAGGCATGCAGTCTTTTTTTTTTACTCGAGATGTTTGCCACTAGGCGTAATGAGAAAGGGAGAGAAAGTTATAAGAAGGAGTGTAAACACGCCTAGCTTAAAAAGTGGCAAACGTTTGCGATAAAACGATGATCGAGAGTACATGCAGCCATCCGCGCAAACTAGGCCGGCTAAACGACTAGATCGACAGGCCTAAAAGTTGATCCAACCCAATCCGTCAGGAAACAGTTGCGGCGCAATTGTCTCGTTATTTTCCGTAGCGTGGTGCTCCTTTCAAATTTTAATTTTGCTGCATTGTGCGGTTTGATTGCTCTGTGGTTGCTTGGCTGTGCTAAAAATGTAATGTGTCACCTACGCGGTCGAAAAGACATTCTTTTGCACCTGAAGTTCTGGGGAAAAAGCGCCGGTGTCATGCCCCGCCGAGACCCCCATGCTTTTTTGCTTCGGATGAAACAAGCCGCCTGGTATTATCACTTGTGTGGTAAGTACCTGTGCCTGAAAATTACTCTCGTGATGTTGCTGTAGAATGAATGAAGCTCATTAACGCAGTTATACTGTATTGTACAACTTGTTTGCACTGAGGTGGACGTTGCAAGCACGATGCAATAGCAGCCGCAAACGTGTTAGCGCGCGTTCGCGAGCCTAACTCGAAGCTCCGGAAACCAGTGCGTCGCACCTGTCTTTTGCTCTACAGTGCTAAAAAAGATGAGACAGGGTGTAGTTACATGGTGTGGACTTTAAGGGAATTGTTCATATTTGCAATGAAACAGAACGCGCGAAAATCACAGTGTCAGGACAATGTGTGTCCGGAACTCATTCGCGGCCGAGTTTTTCTTGTTTTGCTATTGTGCTTACAGTGTGGATGTGGCCTGCCTGCGGAGTGTATTGGTGCGTAAATTATGCCACGTCATGGAAAGCACAGGTAGGTTGAAAATATAAATGTTGTCTACTTTCACAGCTTCTCAACGTGTTTCATTAGGCTTGCCGAATTGAAGTCTCTAAGCCCCTACTGCACAGTGCTTTGCACTCTGCAGTCGCTTTGTTTGGAAAACTGAGGTGTTCTGTTAAATTTGGGAACTTCAGTCACACACTTTCACCTATTTTCCAGTCACTGAGAGCTGAGTGCAATGATATGTAGCGCGTTGGTGCAGCTCTGTCAAACATGTTTATGTCCGCAGAGCTCAATGCTGAGCTAGGTAGCAGGACCATATATGGCACCCCTAGAACTACGTGCGCTTGAATTGCGAGCAGGCCCTTCTTCCTTACTCCAGTGCAACTGTGCACCATTAAATATGGTCTTTGTGCCCTGATGCGTGATTCATCAGCGAACCTTGTGACCAGGTTTGTTACGAAAGAATTGAGCCCTGCGGGCATAAACATATTTGACAAAGCGGCACCAAGTCCTTGCTGCACCAAGGCACTGCATGATCTCATTGAACTCAATTCTCAGTGATTGGGAAATAAGTGAAAAATGTCTGAGTGATCGAAAATTTAACAGAACATTTAAGATTTCCTAAACCAAGCTACTGCAGAGCGCCAAGTACTGTCCAGTAGATGGTTGGAGACTTTAATTCGGCAATAGTACCTGCAGTGTACAGCAGCAGTCTTCAGGTAAGCTTGAACTACAGTGAAAGCTTCCTCCTCTGACATCATAGATTCTTTTCCTTTTTTTTTGCTCTGTGCTGTGGAGCGTATATGGCTATAGTGCAGTGTACTTGTAAAGTGATGGGTAAAAATTTGTGTGATGAGAATTCCTGGGAAAAATTTATCTCTGTGCTGTTAGCCGAAGCAGTTTAATCAAAAGCCTAGAATCATGAGGCAAAATACTCGAGTTATTGAACAAATTTCTGCTGACTGCCTTGGGAGGCAATGCAGACATAAATATTTTTCTGGAAATCTACATCCCGCAAACTTTCTCTACGAGTGACCTTGTGCCCAACGAGCTAAGTCAACGGGTAGATTGCAGCTGTGTGCCAAGGATCCCTACTCTGACGTGAATTTTTTAGGCATATGGATGTGACTGCCAGTAGGAGTAGCTGTAGCGTTGTAAACGCATTTTTCATAAACTAGTAGAAAACTTTTTCCAATGGGGGGGGGGGGGGAGGGGCATAGTTGCCTTCTGTTTTTGCAGTTACTCTTGGAGAATAAAAGTAGTTTGCATTTCAAGAAATATTCTCGCCACCGTTGCTCACGAGTTGTTCAAGATTTAAACTTGCTCTCAGAGCTACAGATGTGGGCACTGTGGAGTTATTGCATAGAAGTGAAAGTGATCTGCCAAATTCGCTTGATTTAATGACATATTGTGAACTTAATGCGCACTGTTTTCTGCAGAAAACGTCCCCAGTTTAGCTACAAATTCATCCATGCTCTCTAGAGTATCCTTCCTGCTGCGTAAACCATGTCTGCGGCCGGATTGAAGAATTTCTTGTGAAATCTGAAGCCGGCATTTATGTCAGTAATAAAATCATCCCGAATTTGATACGCTTTTCTATTTTGGTCGTAAATTGCTTTACAAATTTATGCGTACGATATAGCAAGGCTTATGTTCGTTCTCGGACATTCTGCCGGCTTTTATAAACCCATGAGCTGTGCGAGCTGTAATGGGTGGTAATAGTTGAGGCTTGCTTTATGATGGCGGAGAAGACATTATTTGCAAATATCCTCAGAAGCAATCATATTTGCTAGCGCCTGTTTTGACACGACGAGAAAGTAACACATACGCAGAGGACAGACGCTAGCGTCTGTCCTAGCGTCTATCCTCTGCGTATATGTTAATTTGTCCTCGTGTCAGAACAAGCGCTAGCAAGTATGATTGTGAATGATTTCCAACTAGCCCAAGTTTCAGCTTTAATATTCTCAGAAACTCCAGCGGTGGATATGTGGTATGGATATCTCTTGTCGGCCTAAATAATTATATTTGTACCTCCGCCGGAAATCCGTGCGAGCGCCGTTGAACATACGCGGGTCTTCCACGGGTATACGTATATCCAATGAATTACATACTTCGGACATCCAGTGAATGCACACTGGTTGATTGGGGAGAGTGCGGAAAGGCGTCGAATCAAACAGATGCCTCCCAAACGCCCTCTAGTGTTTTTAGCGTTTAAGATTCACAAACAATTGTGTTCTTAATTAACATGTTAACACACATCAGTCACACAAGCATCAACACCGCGCTAGAGGCTTTCGCGTCACCGCACTTAAGGTCAACGAAGTGAGAAATCGAAAAACAATAGATATAGTAATTATGCAAGATAATTATTAAGAAAAGCAGAAGAAAAAACAGCCATATGCCACCGGGGGGATTTTAACCGACGACCTCCGAATGTCGCTTCCGGTGCTCTACCAAGTGAGCTATGGCGACTTCCGTCCAATCGTC
The DNA here is from genome assembly GCA_030143305.2 of Amblyomma americanum. Lineage (NCBI taxonomy): Eukaryota > Metazoa > Arthropoda > Arachnida > Ixodida > Ixodidae > Amblyomma > Amblyomma americanum. The sequence goes on along the minus strand of JARKHS020000619.1, from coordinate 156,757 downwards.
TGCTCTCGGGAATATTTATGAGTAGTGCAACCTACCTTAGAGAGTGTTAACGCTACCCGCATTCCATAGCGGCGGACAATGTGCGTCCTGTATTACCGCGCATGCCACTTTGAGAGAGTTCACCAGCGCCCCCATATATATATATATATATATATATATATTAAGGAAGCTAACAGTCACCGAATTTAAGGTGCATAGGGGAATGTTTCCTTTTTCATTTCTAATGTCAATCAATTGGTTTTAAAGAAAATTACTTATAAAGCCGCAGAAAAACAACCATGCCGCCGGTGGGATCCGAACCCACGACCTCCGAATATCGCGTCCGGTGCTCTTACCAACTGAGCTACGGCGACGGCTGTCCAATCTGCTGCTTTCGTGGATATTTATGTTTACTGGGTGTAAGCGAACCTTGAGAGTGTTCACCAGCACCATCCTCGTCCATAGCGGTGGACGTAGCACGTCCTGTAATACCGCAAGTGCGACGTAGAACGTCATCTAACGGCGAGGGAGGAAACTGTGCGAGAGCCCTCTTATGCTACCTATGGCATCAAGACTACCAGAACCGAGACCCCCTTAAGCTATTAGCAGACAAGGCAAATCAAGTGAGGGGCTCGTTTTGACACACATATTAAGGAAGCTAACAGTCACCGAAATTAAGGTGCATAGGGGAATGTTCCTTTTTTATTTCTGATGCCAATCAATTGGTTTTAAAGAAAATTACTTATAAAGCAGCAGAAAAAACAACCATGCCGCCGGTGGGATCCGAACCCACGACCTCCGAATATCGCGTGCGGTGCTCTTACCAACTTTTTTTTTAACGTGCACTGACATCGCACAGTACACGGACCTCCAGAATTTTGCCTCCATCGAAATTCGACCGCCCCGGCTGGAATCGAACCCGCCTCTATTGGGTCAGCAGCCGAGCGCCGTGACCACTGAGCCACCGCGGCTACCCGTTAAAATAAATTTACAAGCATACGTAACACTAATACATGCCAAAGTTGAAGTTGCATATGCTATTGGGATCCTGAGCAGGCGTGTTTAATAACATCGAAGCAGTGCAGGTCCATGCTGTGCGCATCATCATCTCAATAATCCAGTCCCTACTCCAGTTTCATTGTGCTATTATATCGCGCCTAGACTGAATACTCAGTAGAGCGTCATACAACTTTTTTTCAAAGGCTGTGTTGTCTTCCAATTGTTCATTAGGATTTTTTTCGGCCCGTGACTGCCGTCCTTCTACGTCATGAACATCCAAAAAGTTTAACGTATCATCTGTCATATAATTCATTTTGAGAGATCATTGATTATTCGCACTATCAAAGGCTGTAACCATTTACCTTGATCTATACGCAACGAAACTGATTTATCGAAGTTCTAAGAGCTCTAAGCTGCATTTATTGCCACCTAGAAGTCATTTGTATTTTTTTTCCAATAGCTTCTTCCCTTTTAACGTGCCCTGTAACTGTTGAACTACGGACGTATATGATTGCTTCATGAACGCTCTGCTTTTTTTCCTGATCTTTAAGTTCCTTTTTCTCCGTTTTGTATCTATCATTTCCCCTTTTTCAGTTTATTGAATTGTTATGTTCAACATTATTTAAGGTAATTTCTGCTGCTGTTTATTTTTATGAGTATGCTTGTATAACCTGTTTTGTGGACTGCTTCTGTTTCTTTTTGCCTCTTCATACTCCTAATATGACTATGTACGCCTCATGTAACGTTCTCAAACTGAGAGCCCTTGAGGGTATTCGCAATAAAAAAAACGTGGAATTGGTTATTTTCTACATTCATAGATCCGTGGGAGTCCTCATACCACTCTTGGAACAGTGGTGCAGAGATGAAGCGATATGCCACAGCCCTGCGATGGTAGGGGCTGCAATCGGTGGAGCTTGTGAGGCCCAGTTTGCTCCTCCCGAGCAACCTCTCTCGACAAGTCATTAGCTGAACTGCCGCCTCTCATGGTGGGCAGTTTGCTCACAATGCGACGTACAGGTTGCAAGGTGTACATATATATATATATATATATATATATATATATATATATATATATATATATATATATATATATATATATATATATATATATATATATATATATATATATATATATGGGGGCGCTGGTGAACACACTCAAAGTGGCATGCGCGGTAATACAGGACGCACAACGTTCATCCCTATGGAATGCGGGCGGCGCTGGTGAACGCTCTCTACGGTAGGTTACATTACACATAAATACCCCAGAAAGCAGAAGATTGACAGGAGTCTCCATAGTCGTCATAGCATAGACCACCGGCGCCATATTGCTGTTTTTTCCTGCTTTTCTTATAAATTATCTTAAATAATTACCGCACATATTGTTCTTTGATTTCTAAATACCACAAATTAAAAAAAAAAAAACCAGGGGGGCACTTTGCTTACCTAAAGTGCGGTGAGGCGAAAGCCTTTAGCGCCGTGTTGCTGCTTGTGCAACTGATGTGTGGCCAAACTGTTAAGTACACAATTGTTACTGCATATGCGTTGTGCTAGGAGGGAGGTTGCGCGGACTGATAAGTACACAATTGTTACTGCATATGCGTTGTGCTAGGAGGGATGTTGCGCGGCATCCGACTCGGTCGACATCTGCGAGACGTATGATGCAGGCGCGGCGAGCCGGTTGCGCAGCCTCACGTATGCGCAGCAAACTACCAATGGCGCAACATGGCCTCTGAGATTACGAGTTGAGGGCAGGCGAATTTGGAGGCCATGGGCACCAAACCGTAACGACCGGGCGGGCAGGCGGACATGAGCATGAGCCATTAAAGGCTTTTGCCTTAAAAATTCGAGGGGGGGGGGCACTTTTTTACCTTAAGTGCGATGAGGCGAAAGCCTTTAGCGCGGTGCTGCTGCTTCTTTCACTGATGTGTGGTTAAGATTTTAAATAAGTACACAATTGTTTGTGAATCTTAAATGCTGGAAATATTAGAGACCTGGCGTTTGGGAAGCATCAGTCTGAATCGATGCCTTTCCGCAAACACTCTCCGACGCCATAGAAAAGGGGAACTACATATGCGTTGGCTGGAAATAGTGTATTCGTTAGCACGCTCGGCTACGAAATGGAAGCATGGTGTTTCGAATCCCATCATGACAAAACAGTTTTTTTCTTACCGAGTTGAAGAGCGTAGCGGAACACGGACGGACGGACGCAAACATGCGCCATTAAAGGCTATCGCTTTAATAAAAGCAAATCCTATGCTGCTTGGTTTTGGTGACTGCTGGCTCCCATCATGTCTCGCAACGTTCGGTTAGAATGATGATAAATACCCAGGAAAGCAGATAGTCGGACAACCGTCGTTTAGTCAGTCGCTAGAGCACTGGCCGCGAAATTTGGAGGTCTTTGGTTCAGGTGCCACCGGCAGCATGTGGCTGTTTTTCTTCTGCTTTCTAATTGCTTGTATTTAGCTAATTGCCCTATTAATCTTGAACTGATGAACATAACAAATAATAACAGCCCCATGGATTTTTGTGGCGGTTTGTTTTCAATATGTATATACCTGGTTTTTCAAAAAGGTCATCACATTTTTTTTAAATAGGCTTTTTTAATTATGAAGACGACTTCTCAGGCAGATGATACCAGAGCCGACGGCGTCAGAAAACAGTTGAGCAAAGTTTAGTTCGCGCGTTAGGTAATTTCTAATAATCTATATTTAACTAATACAGTTACATGCTAGGTTGTAATTTGATGTTAGCAGGCGGTCATTAGTAATATTCATATCAGTTTTTAGAATTTCGATAACGCGATTACCCTTGAAGCAAGTAACAACAGAAATAACTGCAATTCTGTGCTGTCCGCTCTCGCAAGCTCATAACTGAAGAAAAAATGCAAGGATGCTTATGAACTAGACAAGATGTGTCATGCTGCACGAAATACTGCAGTCGTACAATAATAAATAAATGCTAAAATGAAATTGAAAAAAATGCATGGCATAGTTAATCTTGGAGGTGATCGATATCGTGGTTCGAAAATAGATGGTGTAGATGTTTACGTCTTCTGATGGTTCGGTGATTCAACTACACGTTGCGTAACCGACAGGACTTCTTCGGGACATTATATGTACTTCATTGCACGAGCGCTCAGCAGCAACATGCCCTCAAATCTGCCTTCAGCGCCAAGAACTCGGCCTTAAGTCCCTTTGCCTAGCATTCTGGAGACCTTTTTTGTAACCAATAGGAATTGTGCTTCTCAGAGCCGATGAGGAGTATTCCGTTCAAGCTCAAGAAGGCAATAACACGTCCGTGCTCACGAGGTTTATGTTTTCTGGGCACCACCCGAATTCCATGAAGACGCTACGCAATTCTGCTTGGTTACAGCACAGAGACGCACAAAAACGCCAGCGCAACCACAGGGAAGGCGAGCATGCAGTTCGAACTGCGCGCACTGCCATGGTTGCGCTGTCCCCTCTGCTGATCGCTCCGAGGCACCCGGTCCGTCACGCTGTCCGCCGTTAAAAGCAACACATTTACTCGCGGCCCCATCTCGAATCCCCAGGAGTCGTCGCATCGGCCGCGTCTTGCGGCCCGAGCGCGAGCTTGCAAGGACGAGCCTCCTCACTGTCGGTTAACCGTAAGCCTGTCATACTTGTGGCGCAGGCAGAGGTTCTTATTTTTTTTTTATGCCTCACCATAATTTATGTCGGTTAACCGTCGTTTCCGCCATCTGCCGCGTTTGTTTCAAAACAAAACCAATTCGGCGGAGAAAAAGCCAACACATACAAAACCAAGGGGGCAAGCTGCCGGCTTCGGGGCCCGCACGCGATTGCTTCCCGAGCTACAGCTCGGTAACTAAACTCCTGACTGCGAATATTGTCTGTACACTGGCTGTATGCACTACATGAAGCACTTTACAATAAATAAAAAACTTCGGGGGGACGTACGAAACAAAACATTCTGAAACGCACACCGATAATACACCCAGATTAATGGTGCCGTCTTAATGACTGTCATAACGACAGTCCCGACCCATCGTGAAAAATCACACATGTCGCGAAGGAAATATAAGACACAGCTACTTCATTGATGCAGTGCTAATGATAAATACATTCTAACTTGCAACAAATACACATCAGGGCACTCCGACATTCTGTAATATGCAAGCAAAGACAGTTCCGCGCAGTTCATATAACATTCTCTGTAAGGTATAAAGCACATAAGTTAAAATCGGCTTAGCTTCTGCACAAACAACATTCAGTCATGTCACATCTATGCCGATAGTCTTCCAACACTGAGTCCTTCCAGCTCTGGATCCCTCACTATCACCTACTGCATCCGCTATAACTCGAGCCTTTTGTTTCATCTCGAGACGTGCTACCAAATCTAGCTGTGTAGCATATCTGCGCATCGCTCCTTGTCGCGACAACGCGTGGCAGTTAAAGGTGGAGTAGGCGTGGCCAACGCAGCTTACGATTCAGCGTCGTCCTCCCGGGCCTAACACCCGCACTTGCCGTCTACGACCGTACATTGGTGTGGCTCAGGCTGTCCGAGCGCTAGCGCCGCATTGCGCCAGATCCGCAGTCTATGTAACTCACGACCCTCGTCGGCAGTCAGCGCACTCAGCCCACGCGCCAACACGATGGACAGAGCTCAATTCAGTTATGTTTATTGCCTTAAAAGCCGTGTTGTTTCAGGGCCATTACATAAGAGTAGGGATTTTAGTGAAGCGAGGAAACAAACAGCGAATAATATTTAGCACTGCAGGTAATCGGTTACATGGTCTTGAAATGTAGACGATGAAGCGATGTTGACGATATCACGGGGTAGGCCGTTCCAGTCAGTTGCTGACCGAAAGAAGAATAAAGCACAAAAGGTGACCGTATGGGATGGCGGCCGGGTAATATGTAGGGGACCACTAGTGCGGTGAGATGTGCGTGCTGCAGCTATGATATACGGCGACCGATTGAGTTAAGAAAGAAATAATTTGTGACAAAGCGTGAGGCTTGCATTGTGAGGGCGGAACGAAAGGTCGCTGTTTGAACCATATCATTGGTGAAACACACCTGAAGCACTGTGTCCACGACGATGCGCAAAAAGTGTTGACACTGGACACCTGCGCGTGGCGACCTGCCCTTGACCTCATGCTCATAAGGTTCAGCGCAAATATCCGTCGTGCCCTCGCTTAAATCGCGCACCGGATTGCTTTCATCGATAGTCTGATTGTTGGCTTTCCCGTCCGCGGGGCTCATATATAAGCCAGCATGTAGAGACTGCAATTCACTTTCAACCTGGATTGTTGACTCAGCAACATCCGGCAACTCAGCGTCTGCATTCTATATATTTTTTGCCGGGACATACGCGTCGCCTGAGGCGCTCTGAATCCCCACCGGATTCAAGGTGCAGCAACGAACCAAAACCACTGTTACACTTCTCAGCGCTTCGTTGTCATCTACTCTCCCTAGAGTGGGGATAGGCTCTGAACTCGTTCTAGGAGTAGCACCGCCTTCTGCGCACTTCGTGCTTTCGGCATTCCTTCATCTGCTGGTACTTTTGTTCGGCCATTGCGAGTTCGTGCACGAGAGACTCCCGACTCACACCATACAGTTGATTTTCAAGACAACTATCTCGCCTTTGCCCTGACGCTCGCCTTGCATAATGCCCACTCGAATACCTCATCGCGGACATCACACCAAAGCCTCCCCAACCCTGCGGCTCAAGCGCTACGTAGGCAAGCAATCTGGGAAGGGGGACTCACTCTGCGGTCGCGTTGGTGTCCACGGCGGCTCCGGCTTCCTCTCAGTCCCCCCACTTAGATCCCGCCTCGTCCTTTCCAACCGGTGCAGCACTGGCTTGCTCTGAGGCCTCTCGTTACCCCTCCCCCCTCACCCCTTGCTCCGCACAGTGGCAGTTGTCTTCGCCCAAGGACTCTCATTAGCTGCCGTCCCCTCTTCGCCTCCAACAACTCCAGAGGCCTCGTACCAGGATGTCACCTTTCTTCGCTCCCAACAGCCTCCGAAGCCATCACCTGGAGTTTGCTTACTTCCTCTGACATGGGCCCACAGGTGTTGCGGTGATCAGCCGCAGCGCGGGGCCTCTCACCAACGTGTTGCCCTCCGCTTGTGTTCCAAAGTGCCCTCGTTCGCGTTCGTTCCGCGGAAAGGCGCCGGAATCATCCTGTCCACTGCGCCATTTAATTTTGAAGGTGATCGATGTTTGTGATCGAAGGTCGATGGTGTTGATCTTAAAGACTTTTGATGGCTCGGTGATCCTGCGACACGTTGTGGAACAGACAGGACAATTTCGGGACACTATGTAATTTATTACACGGCCCTCACCAGCGACTGGCCTCCGATCTGCCTTCCGCGCCAAAAACTCGCTCTTAAATCGCCTTGCCAGTATTCTGGCGACTGTTTTTGTAACCAACAAGAAATATATTTGTCAGAGCCAATATGGAGAATTTCGTTCAAACTGAAGGAGCCATTATATTTCACGCTGTCTAAACTTAAACCTAAGAAAAAATCCGCGGCTCAACTGGAGACCTACCGTACTCACGTGACAGGTTTCGCGAAGACGCTGAATTTCTCTCTACATACAGAGCTTACCATCGACTGTCATAATATTGGACCTCGTGTGATGAAACGTTTTGCGTGTACATAGACGTTTTGCGTTAATTTTCTCATGATCCGCGGTCGCGTAAATTTTGGTTTGATCTCTCGGAACTTTAATTAGACAAACTTTGTAGGTCCAAACGATACCTGCATGTTGCTTTTATTGGGTACTTTTTCTGGATTAGCCTATTCCTATTTGTCCTTAAACGATTTCAACAGACAGAAAGCCGCTCGAAAATTGTGAATTCGCAAACACCTGTACCAGTGTGAAAAAGAAATGTCCCTTTTTTGCTGCTTGGAGAAACAAGGCGTCCATCTGGCACGTATTTAACTGATTTTTCGCTGCACCGTCTTATTACCGTCATTCATGACCAATTATATCCTCACACATGCCTGATATGTACACAGATGTTTTAGATAGCCGCCTTTGCATAAGTTTGAGAGGACATAATAGTAGCGCTAAAAAACAGGGACGAGAAGATAGAAGACAATAAAGGTGCTAGACATTAATTTACTTTATACTCAGAAATGTCACGCATTTATAGGTGACGATCAGGTGCCAAAAATATCAACAATCAAAGCGCATGCGTGAAGGCACTTCCCGATACAATGACTTCAGTTGTTTAGTGAAGGATGAACATTCGGTTTGCTCACGCGCGATCGCCTTTCCACGTGCATAAGGAAGGCTTCATTACCATCCGCTCCTTCTGGTCCGCATTTACCTATATACACGTGTCTGCACAAAAAATGTATTACACGTTTTTTCATCATGTTCACATTGTTTGTAGTGCACCGGGAAGCGTCCAATGCCTGATATAGCAGCTGCCAGAGTCTTGTGCTCCATGAGGCGAACGTTGATACAACTGCCAGTTTGGCCCATGTAGCATGTTCCGCAAGATAGCGGGATTGGACAGACCACATTTGAACTTCGAGCCAAAAACGGCATCCCACGTTTGATGCGGCATGGCAGCTTTCTGTTTGAGACATGATTAAAAACTCTGCATTTTTTTGCCCAGTATGTTGTGCGCAGATTGCATACCCCTGAGATTGCCTTTCTTCGCCATCTTTTAGGCATAGGCTTAGGCTGGTGAACATAGGGCAGTTCCACGCATCTAGCCCGTTCATGTGGCTGTCGCTCATTCATCTGCGTATGTTACCAAGCTTTTACCTGGCATATCAGGCTCTCAGCGACCGATACCACCAGTTCCATAGCCAAACCAGTCATGGCTGGAATGGTGATTTTTTGTCACCTGATAGCCTAAATTCTTGGTATTTCCGAGGGTAAAGTCAGCTGATGTCTTGCGCCTGTGTTGTCTTCTATGCGGTTGTCCCTCTTTTTAGCGCCACTGCAATGTCCTCTCAATCTAAACACCAACTAGACGAGCTTTCTGCCTTAAATATTTACATAAGTGCAGGTCGTATGCGAGAGGCCGCAAAACTCAGAAATAAAGAAAAATTCTGCTAAAATATGAAATACGAGAAAAGCACACTATACCAATGAGATTTTTAGTTAATTTTAATTTGTTGACCTTGTGCTAAAATCGAGTTATTTTTTTCCGCGGGCACTAACTTCAAAAGTGTGAAGCCCCAAAACCTAACACTGCAGGAACTTTTTTTTAGTCCCGCATGGTCGACGTCACAAAACAAAACTTTAATAGTTTTACGCTCTGTTGAAGCGTACTAATTGAGAAAGTCATTTCGGGGGCACCTTAACTCCCGTGTGCTGTGTGATGTCAGTGCACGTTAAAGATCCCCAGGTGGTCGAAATTATTCCAGAGCCCTCCACTACGGCGCCTATTTCTTCCTTTCTTCTTTCACTCCCTCCTTTATCCCCTCCCTTACGGCGCGGTTCAGGTGTTCAGCGCTATATGAGACAGATACGGCGCCATTTCCTTCACAAAAAAACAATTATTATTATTATTATTATTATTATTATTATTATTATTATTATTATTATTATTATTATTATTATTATTATTATTATTATTATTATTATTATTATTATTATTATTATTGCAATTAAGCTTTCATTTGTACGCCTAGAAAACTTCCGCGAAGTATTTAGAAGCGTTTGGCGACGTCTTATTACTACCTGTTCTATCGAATGCCTAGTTAGAACTCCTGCACCGTTTAAGCACAGACCCTTTGTCAGATGTTCTGACGCACCTGGGTGCGTTTTATAGTGAATGTGCCCCTTGAACACCAGAATGGCGCCAGAGCACAAAGACCGGCAGTTCGCAAGCACAGAAACCTCGAGGCTGAGGCCACGAAAAACAATTCTCCTCTATGAACCTCCCACTTCTCGGGATTATATTACTGGCATAATTTCTTCGTTTAAAACATATCAGGCGCCTATGAAGCGGTCAATTGCTAAGCAGTGAATTAGGTTACCCACAATAGACGTTGGAAATCGACCTGAAATTGGCTGGTAACTGCAACGCAATTCTACGAGGCACGGCCATGATTCAGGTACACTTGAATACCTCCCCGTAAACCAAAAGTTTCGTATCCTTAGGGCATAAAATAAAGCAGTACTGCTGCCAGGCATCGCAGTATTTTTTTTTAATAATTTAAAAGCGACCTGGCATGGAAGCACCGCAGCAGGAGCGAACCACCAGTTGAGCAAAAAATTCGCATGTGAACGCAAAAATTGCGATATGCTTAACAATGGGGATCTGTATTAAAAGGAAAGAAAAACATCAGCCGTAATGATTATGAACGCACCTCTATGTTAAAAAATATTGTTTGGCCCTGATCTTGTTTGAACCGGTTCGGAACGGATCTACCCGGTTCGGTGCTGAATGCTGCTCACGTGTCCGAAAAAAAATACCGTTCGGCACCTTGGTGACCACGTGTCTTTTTCGCTACCATGCACCAGGATTACAGAATCAAGGTGGTTAAACGAGCTCACGTAATTCATGACGCTGTCATTAAATTTTAATTGTTTTCGTGACGGAGAGAGCCATAACCACTCCTAGGTGTGGCAACAATGCGCCTCCCAAAATGAGCGGCGGCCCTGAAAAAAATTCCTAGTAGTATGTCATGGACCCGGTAAAGGAAGGGGCGAATACGGCGTCTGCATTCGATAGTGTTACCAATCTGCCCTATAGGACAGGACCGAGAGCGTATATTGACTTCATACTTGAATGCTCCCTTATTCAACATTGAAGCAACTTTGTTCAATTATTATTTACTTTGTCATACTCTCATTCGCCGAACCATTGTAGAGGACGGTGGATTCAATTAAAAATTGTAATAGACAAAAACCGGGAACATCAGATAAACAAACAAGCTAACCCGAAAACAATATTGAATTTATAAGCACGAAACTTTTGGGGAAGGAACAAGAGCGGAATAGAAATATTAGCAAAGGCGTTCACAATAAAAGAGCAACAATGAAAACGTGTTAATTATGAAGACAACTAATTGAATTATGAAAAAAGGAATGCGCACTGTGGCGGGCGCAGAAGGACAGAATCGGTCATTGCTACAATATCACCACGAAAGGTGGTTCCAGTCATTTGTTGTGTGTGGCATGAATTAGTAAAAAAATTGCTGAGGGAACTAAAATAAAATACTTGTAATACTTTTAATAGGGAAATTACGTGCGATTAAAGCAAAAGCAGTGCAATTCCATTCCACTTCTATTGCAATTCTATTCTAATGATATTACAATTCTATTCCAATTCTTATATTGTTATACGCCAATTCAATTTTAATTTCTTACCATACGTTTGTAATTGATGCAGTTCTAAATATCAAAACGGGCTTTACTGATTAACATCTCCTATTTCCCGCCTCCGATGATGTCACTCTGTCGCGACCAATCGCGAGTTTTGGAATCCCACTACACCTGAGGGACGCCTGGTTAAAAAATATTGCTCGCAGTTTATCAGTGCTAACCACGAAGTATACCACGAAAGCAGGCTTTTGCAGCTGGACATCAACGGTACATACCTGAAAGCGCGATTGAAAGCTCGTTTCCTTTTATTTCGTGACTTCCACACAAATGGAAGTCGATGAAGACGACGACGTGCAATCCCCAGCGCGAGAGTGCGCTGCATTTCAACACGAGGCGTGGTCGACTACGTTGATAGCATAGGGCTCTCATGCAGTGGCCAGCGAAGCTGATCTGTTCGCGCCACCGCGAGTTCAAAACCAGGTTGCGGTGAAGTTTTGTTAATTTGTACAGTTTGGTCATGATTAATAGTCTCCTTTACTTTCCGCCATTTCCCGTACCAGGTGACTAACTTCAGAGGCTCCACAGCAGACCCGCATTTTCGAGGTTATGAGGCCAATAGCGCTTTCGCACTTAAATTGTTTGTGTGGCAGTGGTTCACTCGAACTTTATACTGGCGATAAGCATGTGAATAACGATAAGATGGGGTTGATATGAATTGATTTTTAAATTAATGATGATGATGATAAAACTTATGAAAGTGAAACTGACTGGAGAATTTGCTTCCAAGTCACAGCCAATACAGGAGCAGGCTGGCCTTTTTTAAAATAGTTCTGCAGCTGTGCGGTCATAGAGTCGCGCAGAGATATTTCGAATCCGGTAATTTTGAACTATTACTCATATCGAACACACATATTATCTCCTTGAAAATACTGTGTAATTTTATAGGAAAGTTGTGATGCATATCTAACTTCAATTCAGCCGGACGTTGGATATATCGAAATGACCTCCGCGCATCTACAATTGACGCTTCTCCTAATTGAGCTGTGAAGCCGCATGACGAAGTGAACTTAGGATTGGCGAGTTGGCTGCCTTTGGCTTACTGCACTCGTTTTCCGCTACATGTGTGTGCATTGTGGTGAAGCCTGCCTAACTGAAGACGCGCAGGGGCCCTCATGTCGTGTTGCGTGCTTTGCTGCCGAATTGCGGTAACCAACTGCACCTCAGTTTTAATGAGCGATAATTATAATCAAAGTATATTGGTAACGTGACTCCACAATTTGTGATAGGTAGTGGCTGCTTCCAAAGCACAGGCCGCAGCGGCTTCTTTCCGAAGCAGGTTTGAACTGAACGCCCAGAGAACGGTGCTCTCACAGCACGCCAGCGGGCATGATGTTGCTGCAAGAACCAAGTCACTGACTTGGACACAATGTCTTGTTGCTTCTAGATTACAGATAAGCTCAGTTATTAACAGTTTTTATATATCAAATTATCGATATATCGCAATATTTCGCAATGTTCATGGAGTTCGACTGCAGTTCTAACGGACGGGACGAAAAGAGTTATTCTGATCATAATGTAGAAAATTATTACAGTGGCATTCTTGGAGTGCTTGATTCGTGCGTAGCACTCCAATTTGAATCATACAAGTTTAATTGAAATTGGAGCTTTTTTAAATCTCGTCACCGGTATCGTAAGCAAAACAAACACAAAACCTCTTCAAAATCTCTCAGAAATATCCCATCAAGACTTTTGGAATGTCCCTAGAAGGTTCTCATTTTTTTCCGAGGACGTCCAAAAAACGTGCCCACAACAAGCCGTGTCCAAAAAGTTGTGCGTCCCAGGGACGGCCCCAAAAGTTTAATGCTAGATTTCTCGACTCTGGCCGAATAAAATTTCTTCTTTTTCATGCAGACTTCAGGCATCTAAGCGCACATATGTGCCAAATTTTAGGCACATGCTTACGTTACAGGTGGTGTAACACATCTGTCAACTCGCGTGAATGCTTGCTGGATAGGCCATTCAGACTTACCTGCTTACATGAAATGTGCTTTAACAAGGTGAAAATTTGGTCTGGTTGGTGCATGATTATCTTGTGACGGGAGCTGCGCCGAACGAGACAAAGAGAGAGGCGGGACACGACGCTGAATAATAACCAGAATTTTAATGCACGGTCGTCGAATATATACATCTCGCTCGTATAAGAAGAAAAAAAAAAGAAGCATGAAAAACGCATAAGATGCACACGTGGTGAAATATTAAGACATCGCACGCAGATAATCAATCAGACGCATATGTCGCTCTTTGGTCGGATGTTGAAGGCTTCTTCAATCTCCCTGGTCCGTTGATCAAAATACGACGGGATGACCATTGTGTTGATAAGCTGTGGAGCGCATTCATGCTCTCTGCAATGTTTTGCTAATTCACTGGTAATGGCGCCCTTTAGGGATCTTTTGTGCTCTCGAAGCCGTTTGTGTGCCTGTTTTAAGAGTGCGGAGTTGTTGGGAGTGCCCAAATATGCGGTGCAGATGTTGGGAGCCTGGGGTGTTCGATTTGACATACTTAACGAAGTGTGATGTTTTTCTGCTGCCTTTATTTTTGCACCACTGAATTTCAACAGCCTGCCGACGGAAAAGGAACCACAGGCGTGTGGAACTTGCGCTGAAATAATTTGTCAATGAGATGTTGAAGCAGCTTACAGATGTCAAGTAACAGAACACATTGATTTACCCTTATTACTTTATTGAAGAGCCAGGGCGGGAGTCATCCTTGCTCTACTGCAAGAATTGCAGGCAGAACTCTTCCTCTTCATCTGCTTTATAGATCTAGGGTTCCCACTCTGCACCCCAACTTTTAGCCTGCTCTTTGGTGATGCATCTTTTCGAGACATCTCCCCTGTTGTAGCATTCACACTTGTCGAACATACGACATACATTCCACCGTGTGCACTGTGAAAAAAAGTAATGAAATATTTTTATCAGTGAAACAAAATGACTGCTTTCTATTTGGCTTGTGGTTATCGACAAAAAACGGCAGATCGCGGCCGATGAAGACCAAGAGAATTGATTGATTGATTGATTGATTGATTGATTGACTGATTCAATTTTATTTCTCAACATTCATACAAGGCATGCTTGTGAAAACATCTGGATCCCTAGCTAAAACCTATTTGGGATCCATGCAATTCAGTTTCAAAGAAAATTGCAGGCATAACTAAAATAATTACATATAAGCGCTCATGAAATTTGAAATACATAAATGGGTACATAGAGCAACAATATTCAGAGCACGAAGCCTCTTTTACAAACGCATACAAACACACAAAAATACATGAAAAGAAAAAACGCTGGCTTCACTCAATGTTTATAATATTTCTTCAATGACTCAGGAAGAGTTTTACTATGTTTGAGTTCACTTGGAAGCTTGTTCCACAGCTTAATACCAACATGGGCTATCCTTCTTTCTCCATAGACATTTTTCGTTTTCGGAAGAAGGAAATTTCTATGAGTGGCGTTGCGAGTGCATAGTGGTGGGATACAGAATCGCGATGAGTGTAACGGGTAATTGTCTTTAAGGCATGTGTGTATTGTCAAGAGAGTCCTGTATTCAAGTAATGATTGTAGTGGCAGTATATCCATCTGTTTAAAAAGAGGAGCAGTAGAAGCAAGCACGCTCAAGGCACGCACCGCTACGACACGTATTCGCTACCCGCCTATTGCTCCTTTCTCGGCGCGACTGTGAGATCGTCGAAAGACCGAGAGGCGGCCTGGTCCTAGACCAAACCCCAGTCGTCGACCTTCAAGCATCCTTCGAGACGGCTGTCAATGGCCTCCTTCATCATCCGAGTCACACAGAAAAAAAACATAGCAGTTACCAGCACTAGCGAAGAAACCATTCCTGCAGTTCTTTGCAAACCGCAAACCAGCATAATCCAAGCGAAAATCAAGCAAAAAGCCGCCTATGCCGGAGCCGCCGAAGTCTCCTTCCTGCAAGAGGCGATGACCGGCCTCCACTCAGCAGCGGCGCTGATAACGTAGCTGATAAACTGCATCCGAACCAGCGGGGCAGCCCTACTTCAAGCCCGAATTATCTTTAAATGAAACGCTGCTCACCTGACGTTCGAGGAGGTACACGTCCCCTATCACGTATACTAGGGAGGTCTGGAACTTCACTGCCGCCCTTACCTCCTCGGATACAAATACGCGCCACGTGCCCGAAACTGAGCCACAGGGCAGGCGTTGGCCAGTAACCACACCTCCACAGATGCACAGACCGCGCAAACCTCATCCCCTCTTCCGAACACCATGTTAGCCGGCATGTGAAAAATGGGGAGGAGACCACGCCAACTATCTCACCCGCTACTGCTATCAGCGCAACAACAAACCTGACTGGAAAGCCCGGCTAAGCATAACACGCCGTCACCTCCAATCCCAAAGACCCTTCTCGTGGAACTACGCAAGACATTAGTGCGGAGCCGCCCCGCGTTCGCCTGCCAGGAACCAAAAATTCTTTTGGGAATAAGAAGAAAATTTAAGAAAAAAGCATCCAGGCCCGTCGCTCGAAACAGAACGAGGTTACCCACCTCCACGCTCTATTAACATATTACTCAAGTGAGCGAGAGGGGCGGTCTCCCAGCAACAATCCCCTCCTCACCTCCTACTAAGTAGCCCGTTCCGCACCACGAATGGACGAAACACCAAGCAAACGCGCGCTGACACAACCGGTCCAACAGCAGAAATTCTTGTTGTATTAGAAATTCCGCTGTCAACTCAAGATACTGTTTGACAAATTCAGAACATCAATTCTAAAAAAAATAACGCAACTATTTCGACACCGCATAGAGGCAGTGCGTCAGAAAGAACAGGCAAAGGAGGAACTTCAACGGCACAGACAGTAAATGCAACAACTCTCTACTATGCCACACGCCAGCAATAAAGCGCTGAAAAAATGGCCAAACTCCAAAATGCAATCACCCGCCCGACCAGGCATAGTACTACAACCCTATGTAACCCTTGAGTAGCCCGCAGGGGCCGCCCATAACACGCAGTAACACGCACGAATCTCAACAACGTATACTTACCGCATCGGTGGCCTAAACTCTAATACAATTTGTACCCTTATGAGTACATTTCCGAGTCTAATGGCGATTCCCACTGGTCGTGCTGGAGCAGATTTTCTTGCTCCGCGACGACGAATTCGAGTTCCACTGGTCGACCTGGACCAACCGCGCGAATTCCGCTGGTCGTTTGGAGCAACTCTGTACCAAACGTAACGCACTAGGTTGATCCGCCGACCAGCGGCGGATCTCACGGGAACTTGTGGTCGGCGATGTAGTCAGTTCCGAAACACACATGTGATTTTTGGTTATTTTTAGCGCATGCAGGAATGCCAGCAGGGAACACTGAGTGCCGTTTCACGCGCTCGTGTTTTGCGCACGTATGCCGTCTTCGTCACCTGCATCATAGCGGTTACAACTCTCAATTATGACATCGTATGGAATGGCAATGGCCCTCGCGTTGTCTGATGAGAGCTCGTCGGAATCTGAGTCGGCGCACTCAGCCAGCAGCAGCGACAACCAAAACTACCTGTTCAAAGCATTTTTCGAGAAACAATTCACAGAAGCACCTGCGAAGGGCAATTTCCTCGTTGGAAGTTGCCCTGTTAGCACTCTGCAGGCAAGCGATATATATTCATTTATGAACTTCGCAAGAGCATAACTGTGCTCCTCATTGCCTACGAGGTTCACCGAAATGCGGTGCACCTCAGGTGTAACATGAATAAAGCGTCTAATAGGTTCCATCGCGAAAGAAGTGCCTGCTCACCGCTATACTCGCCGCCTCTCGTCGTCTGCTTACACGTATTTTCATGCCGGAATTGCCAGACGTGAACTTCCGGAACCAGGACTTCCGCTGCCCCCTCTACATAATTTGCTGGTCGACAACGGTTGCTGTGCTCCGAGGCGGTTTGAGGCGCCCTTTTGCGAATCGACCGCCTCGCTTCGGATCCACCTGTAGAATTGGCCTAAGACTCGTACTCTTTCACACTGCGAAAAGTTGAACCCTTTTTCCGACTGCTTTACAGTTTCATAATTGTGATTGACTTAAATGACGGGAGTCACTTTTTTTGTGCGCTGTTTGAGCTTAAGGCAAATATTCCTTACAGAAAGCTACCGACGACCATTCTAATTTTGGGCTACATTTACGGCATCCTCAGATATTATAATCATAATAGCCAGATGTGCCTTTCGCGGCGTGTCGGAAAGTGTTTGGTCTGGAGTCACCTTTGTCATGTCTGCATTATGCGTTCAAGCGGAATTTTTCTGTCTGTATTCAAAAAAGAAAAAAATCTCTTGCTTTAGAAGGCCACCCTCCGGCAAACCCGCCCGCACAGCAACACGATGCTAGCATGTGCGATGTATTTTTTTGAAAATGAACATAAACATATGTATAAATACATCCCTACAATGAGTGACACAAAGCTACTGAGGTGACAGAGTTCAACACTGAAGATACCACTGCAGCGCACAATACCTTATCTCGCCCTGACGAACATACGTTCTCCAAGTTTATATATGCCGCTTGAACAAGCCCCTTTTTGAGGTCACTGATGTTTAGCAACTCAGCTAAAATATTTTGAGTTAACTAGCACATTATGCGAGAGAAAATCGCAGTCATTGCTGCACGCATGAAGCTCCATCTGTCACTTAATGGAAAGCTCAGAATACCTCACATCATTTTGAAAGTACTGTTGGTTGAACTATTGCAGAGGTTCTTCAAAAAGTTAAAGAAGCCCTGTACAACGCTGCGCACCTTTGCACCCGAAGGAGCTGCAACATCCTGGCACGCGATCACTTTTGGGGAGTGCATGGGTGCATGAATGGTGCGAACGACTCTGCTCGGCGCACCCTTTAAAAAAAACAAGAAAAATACGGCTGTGGAAAGAGTGCAGTCATTAGTGTTATGCCTTTAAGGGTGCAAATTGTATTCTTGTGTAGCGATTTCAGCCTCCGCCTCGCATGCGGGAGGTGCGGTGATACAATAGGTACAAGATTTACCCAGACCTGGTGCTCGGCTTCTATTGAGTAAAATGCTTGGGAAGTTGGTCTTCGACCCCAACTTGAGTAGACGAAAACACCTTGTGCCATGGCGCTCTATGGCCACAGATGCCCTTGCACCGTGAAATTTCATGAACATCACCACAGACAAGGGATCGGGCCAAGCGCAGAAAAACTGGGGGTGTGGGGGGGGGGGGGTATTCTGAATAGCACTTTTAAAGAAGAAAATGGGATCGCATTTAGATTGCCTGCTATTGTGTCTACAGTGACTGTGTTACGGTCGTATTGCAATTTTCCCGCGAAAATTACGGTTGGAACTCGTTTCATTGCTCTTATTTGGTACGCACGAATCATCGCCTTCTAAAATATTTGAATGCCTTCCATTCGATTCTCATAAGGAATTATAGCAATCCACCTTAATGCACCCGCTGATCCACGTTAATTCATTTCCTTGGTGGGTCTACTTTGAAACCTTTGGGAGTCCTTTGGAATCATTATGGAGGTGGTAAAACCTCCACATTTTGTGAACCTCACAATTTCAAAATTTCACTGTGCCCTATGATTGCTCCACTGGTAGTCACGTGGTGCTTACGACATCACGGTCTCTCACTCAAATTCTAGATCGCGGGGAGTCCTCATACGACTTACTGGAGCAGTGATGCAGCGTTTAAGCGATGCGCCACTCCCCTCGGCAGGTGGCTGTTTGAAACATAGCTAACGGTGGGGCTTTGAGACCCAGGTTGCTCTTCTCGACCTTCAGTGAGGCTGATGTACAGCTCCACGGTGGGCAGGTGGCATGGCACTGAATTTAGCCACAGTGGGCAGATCACGTGATCTGTGAACTCTTTTGAGAATCAGAGAATTCCTTGCAGAGAAGCCAGAAATTTTTGTGAGCCTACAAAACACTTGCTATCGCATTAAAATCTAACTACAAGGGCTACAGGTAGAGAAAGACACGAAATCAATGCTCACCATGTGTCTACGGACACAAATAAGCCAAATAGCGTGTTCCGCGGCGGTCGAATTTCGATGGAGGCGAAATTCTAAAGGCCCGTGTACTGTGCGATGTCAGTGCACGTTAAAGAACCTCAGGTGGTGGAAATTTCCGGAGCCCTTCACTACGGCTTCTCTCATAGCCTGAGTCGCTTTGGGACGCTAAATCCCATAAACCAAACCAAACCAAAGAACATGTTACACTAAACGCGTCTTCTGACAGAATCACGCGCTAAATTAAAACGATAGCCTGCGCATCGCAGATGCACTAGTTTCTAGTAGAGTGACATACCACCTACCATATCCGAACCTCACGAAAAGTAACTAAAGTGCACTTAATACACCGAACAGATGTCAACATGGCCCTAGAACTGCCCCAGCATGCTAAGTCCACGAAAACGCTACAGCTTTGATTTCATACTTGAAGTCCACTTATCCACCAGCAGCGGAGTCTTAATCACCCTCTACGCCCCACCTTCTCAGAACGTCGGGCTGCAAACCACTAAATACCTCCACCCTTCCCCCAGTTCCTACATTAACAGCCCTGACTCCTCACCTGCAAAGCGACATACAGCTGAAAAAACTCCCACGAAACATGAATCGAGACTGCCACAAAGGTCGCATGAAAGCCAGCTATCGCAGTTCACAAGATCATACAAGACAAGACGTGCTACGTTGAGATGGAGGAGCGCACCTCCGAATGCCAGGCACGCGCACCTGGACTCCAGCCCTGTCCGATGACCAGCAGCCGTCAGAAGCACAAACATCACACAAGCAGAATGCCTCGCCATACCTCTGTATACAGCACACATCTAAACATGCTCATATACTATGCTCATATACCATCCGACCATCTGTACCAACTCAAATGCAGCATACAAGTTGTTTCGTAAAGATACCGTACCTTCAATATCAGCGCGAGAGCAACAAATCATTATCAAGCCCTGGTCTTGCGCTCATGAATTTTCCCCCAACGTAGCAACCGGCCGCAGAAGGATGGCCTCTCCTACCCACAACCATAATCTCAAACCCAAAAAGAGCCTCTGGACTGTCGCACCAACATACACCGCTGGGCCTCATATACCCTCTTTCTCACTCAACACTTGACTACTTAGAAAGCACAGACAGGAAGCAATGCCACACCAACTCATCCTCTTCCCTCCAGTTCGCCCACTTTTTCAACGTCCCACCCTTTCTCAAGTACAATATAGCACATGCGGAACCATGCCTCCCCATCCCCCTCCCGCCCTCGACGCTCTATCACTACGTCTTAAAATGCCCCACATCGATAGGTGTCCCACCCTCTCACTACCCCGCCCCAACATATTGGGAATTCGTTCTTCTAGCCAGTGTAAGGCCAAAGCGCTTTAGGACTGAGGAGCCCTCCCGGGAAGGTTTCCAACTTTCTACAAAATAAAGTTTATTCCGTCCCTTCTCTTCGCGCTTGCAGAGTTCGCCGCTGAGTACGGACTTCAATGCGGGAGTTGCGGAACCGTATTTCGCGGAGACGGCGCACTATTAGCTAATACTATAAAAATGATTTACTAGCCTTGCGTTCCCAGTTCTCAGAACTCCGATTCAACACTGGCGCTGAATTGCAGGTTCTATAATTTCAAGACACTATCGACAACAAGGGAGGTGCGTGGTGCACGCAACTGCCTCAAGACTAAGCATATGCAGCGGTGCATACGATGGTCCTGAAATTCGCGCAAGAATTCTGTCGCCAAGTTTCCTTAGAAGGCAGCTTCAGTAAAATTTCTAGAACATTCTACGGCTGGTTAAGCAAACAACAGCTCTCAGTAAAAGTTTCCCGTCTTACACCGTATGGCAGAATTAGGCAGCTTTTCATTTTTCCTTATTTTTGTTTTCTCGAAGAGATTCTCATTCATTTACATACATGCATACTGAGGCCCCGAGCATGAGTTTCAAATGAAAGGCGAACAGAAAAGCTGGAACTCGAAATCGAGTTCTGGGCAGCATTTTGTTTGCTTGTATCTTGAAATTTCGTCATTGAATAACTTCTCTTCCTATGCATAGATTCCTGTAATTCTTCTTGAGTAAGCGTCTGTGTGACATGAAGAATCCATCTGAACTATAACCGGCACCAGTACAAGAAGTGTTTTCAGTCCCTTTAATATATCCACGCAGCTTTACTCGCGCAGTGCTGCTTGCGCCATCGATGTCAACATGAAATCCGCTAGTATTGGGTATCCTTGACTGTTATCTTCTCGCTTTGATGGTCCCGTTTTAACTCCCTTTGCTGCATTTTATTTGACGCTGATAACGCGTGCATGCATACCTACGGAATATTTTCCAAAGGTATAATCCTGATAAAAGACGTCGGTGGTTTTATCTTGAAGAAATTTAAGAACTCTAATAGCATATTTGAATTTACACCTTATAGCGGAGGAGTAATTTTTAGTCAGAATTATGTATATTCTGTTATCGAATGTGCAGTTGTGTACAGTGGTCTTTATTTTGCACGTGCTAGTCATGCTCTGTAGTATTTTCCTCTTCTTTTGTGGTTTTGTTTTCTCTGACCTATTGCTTTGGTCATTAATCATCACCCCCCCCCCCCTTATTCATCACGTCCCTGCAGTCATGCCCAGGGGCGCTGGAGGTATTCTGATTAAAAATATAAATTCTGGTGCTGAAGTTTTAAGATTCTATGCTGCAAAAAGCTTAAGCATTCAAAGCTTTTATCGCGACTTACATCGATCATGCACGGCGCAGTAGAGCGTTCTGCAACGGGAGAGTCAGCAATATGTTTTCTGAAAAAGGAGAAAAGTTTCATTTATTATCCAGCGCAGCACTTCAAACGATTATACGATTTGGTTAGTGACGTTAGAAAACAGCCACAGAAAAACCCACGAAATGTTTCCTGTCGAATCAAAGTATGCATTTTAAAATTAAATGAAGTTCCGCAAAAGCTGAGAAATTTTTAAATGAGTGTTTCCCATTAGGGACACCATTGGACTGTTTCCAACTAGGCAGCATGCAGTTATTGATCTGAATTGCAAGAGTGTGAAATTTGATATTTACATTTGCATTTCTTGTACTCCTTGTGGTACTCTGATAACACCAAACTCATGGAAAAGTCAAGTGAGAACTTTGTTGTGCACACTTGCGCTTTATTTCAAAGGCATGGAGGCTGTGCGCTGCACTCGCACTGCAGTAACAATTTATTCTCTCGCTCCAAAATTGCAGTAGCATATTTTAGACGCTCACATCATTTATACTCGGTGCCAATGCATCACATGCAGGTGAGCTGCTCCAGAATAATCGCATGACATGACAGCATTATTTGGGCAAGTGTAACACTGGTAGGACATAAAAGTCTTGATGGTGACCTGTGAGTTTTTCTGCAATACACGTGTACTTCTTAGTTTTAGGATTCGAAAAAGGTGCCCCGATTAATAAAGCAAGCATTTTTCTTAGTCATTTCTGAGCGCAGAGGAGACACGTAAGCAGTTTAGCTATAATCACGGCATCAGCAACTCCTAGAGACGCATACTCCAGGCGTTGTATTGTCCGCTTAAAAATTATATCCGCTTCTCTGAGCCCAGAAACAAAGCAGGCGCCCTTTCTTTAGAGGCCTTATATAGCATTTACTGAAAACAGACATTTATCTTCTGGTACTTGAGGCGGGACGCTATTGTCGACCTATAGTGGGAACGCCCACTTCATTTTTTTTTTGCAGCCGTATGTTGAACAGTTCTCCCTCGTTTATCTCTCGCTTTCGCCTGTGATACACATATTTATGGCTACAGGAACACGAACAACGTACCATGACACATGTTAAGTGAATACAAGTGCACGGCCATATATAATATCAAATAAACATTGTAATGAATTTTTTGTTGAAGCCTGAGAAACTTGAGACATTCGTCGGTTGGGAGCGGCAGCCTGATTTATACAAAGCAACTAATTTGAAGCATTGCTCGGAGCATTCTATTTAATAAACCTAGTTCAGAGTTCCCGAAAAAGTGACTCAGTGACAGGCCACTTTTTATTTTTATGGTTTTATGGGGCGTACCATTTCAAAGCAACTCAGGCTGTCTGCGACGCCGTAGTGGTAAGGGTTCAAATAATGTTAAGGACAGCTCTGGAGAGCTATGGAGAAAAAAATGATAGGTGTGACGTTAGGAGAAAAGAACATGGCAGAGTGGGTGAGGGATAAAGCATGAGTAATGTAATCCTAGTCGAAACCAATAAGGAAGAAATAGGCTTGGGCAGGGCATGTAATGCGAATGAAAGGTAACCAGTAGTCCGTACGGGTAGCGGAGTGGATAGCAAGGGAAGGGAAGCGTAGCAGGAGGCGGCGGAAAGTTGGGTGGCCAACTGAGTGTGTTGTGTGTTGTATTGGGTTTTATGGCACATAGCCAGCTAAGGCTACCATGCGCCAGGCTCAAGGTATAGAGTAAGTTTCCCACAGAATGTTTAAAGATGTGAAATATTATCGATGGTGTAGACGACCTAAAAATATTGTACTGTCTAGTAATAACATACGAGAAGAAATTTGGAAAAGGCTAATTTTAAAAGCCTTAAAGTAGGTCTGGTAGCCTCAGCGGCTATCTTTGGCTGGGAAAGGATCCTGAGGTTCCCAACTAGACAAATCAAATCCTCAGCCTCTCTCTCAGGAATGAGTAAATGGCTGAAGGTGTGTCATGTAATAAAGCCAGGCAGTGGTTCAAAATTTACAGCTTTTCATGTACGCCTGCTTCTTTTAAAATGCTAAAAATAGCAGGTATGTAAACAATGGCATTATCATCCAACATCAGTGCTGGATGAAAAGTAATGCGTTCATAATAAAAGTGAGTAAAATACTTTTTTTCTAGTTTTTCTATCGAATGATCGGGAACCCGTGGTGTCGGCACTCACCGACGCCTGCATGTAGCAGACGCCCCCAAGCGGGGTAGGTGGGCAATTGAGATTGAGAAATTGGTGGGGATGGGTGGCCGCAGCTGGCAGACTACAGGGTTAATTGTAGAGATATGGGTGATACCTTTGTCCTGCAGTCGGCATATTCAGGCTGATGATGATGATGTGTGGAAGGCACTCGATAATTTTGATCACCAGAGATTCTTAACATGTTCAGACGTCGCACAGTACATAGACCTTCGGCATTCGTCTCCCCTGAAATGCGGCCGCTGCGGCCGGTGCCCAATTCGTGTCGTTTGGCTCAGCAGCCAATCACCATAACCACTGAAGCACCGCCACGGCTTGCACATTGTTTTATGGCTTGACTTCAAGTGCTGCTCAGGCTATCGTGATGCGCTTTTTACTAACTCCGCAAAAGAAAGATGCGCCTTTTATTGTTCAGATTAAGGCAATCCAACATTTTATTGTGTCCAACATATATTGGACAGTATATCTGAGGTGCGACGACAAAATAAGAAAACTGATTGCGTAGAAAGCTGCTACTCGGCTATTTTGAAAATATGTGCTGCCAAAATAGTACACTTAGAGTGTGATTGTGAAAAAAAAACTTCAGCAGAATAACAGGCGTTTTAACGAGCGGTAAAGCAGTGAAATTATTTTTTAACATGGAGAATGGTTGCACCACCAGGGCTCTAGTCTTCCGATAGTTCTGAAGTATTCAATTTCTAATGCACTGAGCATCACTAAATGCCGCAAAAGATGATTACACTATTTTTGGCCACCAAATTATGAATAATAAATGTTCAAGCAAAGGTTGTCACATCAACAGTCTAAGGAGGATAATGTACCGAAGCTTTGAGAAGAATATGGGAAACGTTCGCACAGTCTGCTAAACAGTTCCACATCATGGTTCTCGCGTTCTTGATTTTAAAGAAGGAAATGTGGCGGTTACGAAATCCAAAAAAAGAAAAAAAAACAATTTATTCACTAACACTGAAGGTACGTTCTCACGTTGTTTTTCATCAGTTATGCGAAATTCCCTTATCATTTGAAGTCCCTGACTATCTGTGCGACAAACTAAGCAGTGTTGCAACGTGTGCTTTCTTGACCCAGGGACCATACTTTGCAGAAATAATTTTCTCAGACCCTCAGCACCTCTCAGTCTTTGCAACTCTCCACTGGCAAGGCTGACCTATGGGATATTACCACAGGAATAAATCGAGCAAAGAAACCTAACAAAATAAGACACCACGCTTTTGTGTTCCGCCCGTGCCTTATCGTCCCATCCCCAATTGGCCATCAGGATATTCAAATAACAATTGGAAACTGCACTTTGCAGTCGTTGTCTATCGGAGAACTTCCACAATGTTTTCAGTATACTACTGACCTTTGCAAGAGCTGCGAAAGTAAGCTATGCAATGTTCGTATATAATACCACAAATCCCCCTTACTCCACTTCAGAGTGGGAGAGCACCTATCGATAACTGAAAGATGTGGAAACCTCTCAATGATGTGAACACCTCGAGGATAGTTAAACACAGCAGCGCAGTCGGCTGGTGCAATAACCTGTGATTTCGCCGGGCTCCTTAACGGGACCTAGACAGGAGCTTTGCTATTTGGTCGTCGCACGTTGACACATAGATGAAAATGGCGTTGTTTTAAACATTCCTTTCCAAGTCACTCGCGTTTCAAGAAAAGCGCAAAATCCTCAAATGCTGTCACTACAAAAAAAAAACGAGAACACTTACCCTTCACATGACATCATGCCGATGACGAATGCGAAGCCAACAAGATAGAGTGCGTTCATGATGTCTTGATGACCTCCAACACGCAGTAGCGAAAGCGGTTCTCGTGGTGAAACTGGAACGAGATTTACGCCTTTTATATCTGTTGTCGAAGGCGCGACGCACCATACGAAGGCTTGAACACTTACCGCAGTTACTTTTAGTCTTTTTTTCGCCATTTATTTCAGAGGAGGTTTGGCATTCCAACGTCAAATTACATTACAACTAAACTAGACTTTTAGCGGTCAAAGTATTTGCGCCTGAAGTGAAATGCCACAGGGCTGCGGCCAGTGCGCTCTTCCTTTAATTCCTTTCTGTGAAATTTTTTATTCACATTAAAACTAAAACTAAAGTGAACCTACCAAAAGTTTACCTTAGAAGTTCAAACACTGATACATTTCTTTGCATTTTATGCAGGTTGTTTTGAAATTTATTAAAACCATGAAGTTCATGAAACCCTCTGAACAGTTTAGTTGTTTAACATTTGGGTTCTGACTGAGAATTTTGATGATGAATTTTTGTTATTCATAAAGTTCAATTCTATCTAGGCAACACATTCTTCTGGAGCGTGAAATCACCGAGCGAAGGATGTATACGAGTTGGCGGTGCAGGTGGGACCGAAGGAGTAATGGGCGCGTTGGCTCTGCGTTTGAGCTAAAATATAAGCCATAATGTAAGGAAAAGAAGGAACAAACAGGGTAGCAGGGGAGAGGAAAGCAATAGAAACAGTGATTGGCCCAGTGGCTATCCTTTTGGATCCAGCCCGTGCGCATGGGTCTGTTGGAGTTAACAACGAACAATATGCGACTCGGCGGGAGTGTCTGCGACTTCATGATTTGATTTTTGGCTTGTGTAAACGATTTTCTTTGTTGCTGCCTACTAGATCTTCTTTGCGGAGATTAACTAAGAACCCTAGCTAGAAAGGCGCATAATCCTCTAGTGTCTCTCATAGTTCCCTCGTTTTCGGTTTTGGTTTTATGGAGTTGAACGTCTGAAAGCGACTAAGGCTATGAGGGACGTCGTAGTGAAGGGCTCCGGAAAGTTGGGCCACCTGGGGTTCTTTAACGTGCACTGACATCGCACAGTATACTGGCCTGCCGCATTTCGCCTCCATCGAATTGCGACCGCCACGGCCTGGATGGAACCCGCCATAACCGCCTAGCAACCGCGGCGGCTAGTCCACATGTGTGATTTCATTTCCTGAGCAGCCATGCGACGCTGTAAAAAAAGATACCGTTCCAAAAGTCTCACCAGACATAGATAAACGTTACGAAAGCAAACAATCACCGAATCCAAGGAGCTTAGGGGATGAATTTTATCTGGTGTTGATCAATGGGAGGTTAATAGGATAATTATTTAAGGATTGTTTATTACAAAGCAGAAGAAAAACTACCTCAAGCCGCCAGTTTGATACGAACCCACGATGGTAGTGGGTTTGTTCACGTAGCATTGTTTTAAATAGCGGGTCAACACATCCGCTCGAAGTGCGAAACGAGTTCGCTCGGCATTACACACCTCAATCTAAATTCCATTTTTGTGAACCATAACGGCACCATCACTTATAAAAGATTCCCAAAAAGCGCGTCACATTTCTTCTGATATTCTTTACGAAATTAGCACTCGTAATTGTCATGAAGCTCCGATGGAAGATCGGTGTGGGGACACTTAAAAGCAACTGCTATTGGCGCCTCAACCCATTACAGATTTGTGCGTCTATACTGCGCCAAGGGCGTATGGGGTCGTTACAAAAAAAAAAAAAAACTTGCTTCCGCGCGCGCTATACTATATTCTATATTGTCCTGTTATTATTGTGCGCTCAACTGAAGCGGAGGTCAAGACGTCGCGCTCGTCGATGGTATGCGCGGCATCACTGCTCTGACATTTGGCAGGTGCAGCGCACTCGATTTTGCGCGTGGTACTTGCCCAGGAGAAGCTGCTTTCACTTGTTTATCCTTTGACTTCATAAACGGCGCAGTTGTGCGCGCGTAGCGGATGCCGTATTGCAGGGAGAGGGCCGCTGTGCTCCCGGTTTGATTAGGTGGTTTTTAATAACGAAAAGCTTAGTTACATTATGCGGGAATGCTTTGTGCTCTTCGTTATCATCGCATTGTAAATTATAATCTCAGCTCGCCCGTCACTGCCGTTTGTGTTGTGCATGCAGAAAATGAAAAAAAAAACAAATACCTTGTACCGAAACACTAACTTTTCAAATTTGCTAACCATATGTATCCAAACACTAAAACCTGCGCACGAAAACAATAGTAAACATAGCAGTAGCTAATGCGGACGTGGTAACTAGGGCGAAAAACACACGGACATAGGAAGATGGGACAGGACACATGCTGTTTGTCCGAATCTTTTTCGAGCAAGTTAACATGTTGGTATCCCTAATCCAACTAGCCCAATTGAGATCCTGA
Organism: Amblyomma americanum; assembly: GCA_030143305.2. NCBI lineage: Eukaryota > Metazoa > Arthropoda > Arachnida > Ixodida > Ixodidae > Amblyomma > Amblyomma americanum. The sequence continues at coordinate 128,372 of JARKHS020000619.1, read as the reverse complement.
GCAGTAATTAGTGGCTCGAGCCCATCACACAGCAATGTGAAAGTATCATTCACATGCAATGATAACAATACAAGCGTTTGCACTTTTTCACGCCCGGCATGAATAAGGTTTCAGGCCAGAAAAAGCGACAATAAGCACTGCGGAATTTTCTATGGGGAGGCCAGAGTAATCCAGTAATTCCGAGAATCAATTACCCAGCAACTGAGTACTGGGAGGCGGCGCTGCAGATATGGGTGTTCAGCCATGCAGGATGTGCGGCAAACGCCAATAGCTCCTGCAATAACGGCCCACCCAAGTAGCCTTGATTTATTCTATGGATTAAATGTTTTTCTCACTCTCTCTTAGGCTCTCAATAAAATGTTCTCCGCACGTTCAGTAAGAGTTGACTGAAAACTACGGTTAAAGTGGCTGCAAGCATCAAGGGACTCCCGTGATAGGAAGACTGACCGGCTATTTTAGTTGCAGTTAATATGTTTTCATCATCAATAGCATCTCGATATGCGCCAGTACCCCCGTGCGGACCCTTCGGTTGGCACGCCAAGGCCTCCGATATCGGCACCGAGAAGTTTCATTATCGTAGATATCTATCCACATGGCTGCGATACAGGGTTAGCAATAATGCCTGGCTGTGACGCACATTCCCTTTATAATTGATTTTGATTTGAACAGCGCGCACTCTGCCGACTACGCGCTGTTTGTGACAAAAAAAATACCATCTAGTACAAGCATCTATTCCTTAACTGCGATGCACGAAATGCGAAATAATGCAGCGCCTTTAGTCCATATGTCTATAAGCATTTTTAATACTATTACCTTACCCGCCGCGGGGGCTCAGTGGTTATGGCACTCGGCTATTCTCCTAAAAACGCATAAAGAACAAAAGTGTGGAAGTTCGATGGAGGCGAAATTCTAGAGGCCCGTGTAGTGTGCCATGCCAGAGCACCCTAAAGAATTCCACGTGGTCGAAATTTTCGGAGCCCTTCACTACGGCGTCCATCATTGCCCGAATATCTTTACGGCGTTAAACCCCCCATAAACCAAACGATTACTGTGGTTTAATTCGTCCCTTTTTCGGTTCGCCGAATTTACAAAATCATTGTTTACGGCAACAAACTGAGATTTCCTAGGAGTGCTATTATATTGCTACTTTGGTCTGATGTGTGCGCAAGATGTTCCAGTCCAACATAACTCAGGCATTTCTGGAGGACACAGACTAGGATGAGGCTTTACAACTAGAGACTGCATATCGGTCAAAGAGAGACACAGCTTATTCAAAACAAAACTGAATTTACAGTCTAATTGCATGAAACGCGTATTGCATCTTGAGCCGACTTCGGTAAGCACGAATTGTGCAGTAATTTTTCAGCCCTGTAAAAAAAAAGCAGGTAGGATTACTAAGCAATCTCGTTGGATACTGTATGCTCCTATTTGTTGGCGCTTTAAACCATTTGCTTAGAAACAAGGTGAAATATAAGTGTAATTTTTTATTTTTAATCCTCCACAGGAACCACATTTGCTTCGGAACGGTAGGAGCCTGGTTCGGGTAGCTTCGTTCTCGAATGGTCAGAAATGCCGGGCTCCCAATAAAGGAAGTTTAACATCATTTGTCAAAGTCAACAGAAGGCATACAGAAGCCCTTCAATTTTTCTTTTATTTGGCTAAGCCAAATGAGGACATTGAGCCGCCTTTCAATTCCCTTGGTGGTTGGATACAGTGCGTTGTTCTCGTGTTTATAAGAATAAGAATCGTAAATGCACTTGCTGTCTGGTTTTCAACCAGCGTGTGCACAACAGATGAAATCCGGAACATGCATCCATAGCAACCGTAATGGCGAAATCATCGATAATCTGCCATTGATTGTGTCAATAACGAAAAACATCTGCCACTCCTCAGTCTATAACTCTGCCAAGAGTTTTATCTGGCGTCGGAACGATTAGTCAATAAGCAATAATTATATTCCATATAACTTTTTATGATTGTTTCGTCATTCCCAGACTACAGCCAGTTGAAACTAGACATAAGGCCTATAAAGAGCTTGAGTAAATTAATTGTACAAAGGATGGTACCTGAAAAAGATTTTCTTAAAACTTCCACTAAAGTTCAGAAAGATGCACCTCTAAAAAGCATTTTTTGCGTTACGGAAAGTTGGGCAACCGGCCAGTAAGTGTTTCTCTCGAAATAATCAAAAGATGACGAACAATAAAGCTACAGTTAACTAGTGGCGGAACTGGTTGATAAACTTAATTGGGAGTTAGCGGTATGCAAATTGGAAAGAACATAAGTGAGTGCCTTTTGGAACGACTGACTACGTCACGAAAAAATGAGCGCGCTGTAGGAACAGACATTTAATAAAATGTAAAATATATTAGGCCGAAGATTCCAGCCGCTCTTCTAATATTAAAAAACGTTATCGCAAAATACATTTATAGAGGAACGTGAACATAGCCTCAGAATGCCGAATAACAGTAGCAAATAGTTCGCCGACATGAAACTTACCAGGAACGAACTAAGCTTGCGAGGAACGTCAGAAAAAATCGTTTGCTAGTCAATATCATATCGACAGTTCAGAAGGAGTGGCGAGTTTGAAGCTGTTCATGACGCTTTCTGTAATGGTTTATTGGTAAGGAATCGCACACTTAGGATAAATATTAGAGAGAATCCTACGTATTTATTCGATTCCTTTACAATAAAAAAGTTGTGAGAAGGCCGCGCGTCTTTTGTCATTCTTCGTTTACGTTAAGTTTGCGGCCACAAAACATTAGTCATATATTTCGTATTGTGAACATTTTTATTGCCTCTGTTCTTTTATTTCCTCGTCTTTTCTGAAGTTTTGCGCAAACAAAATGTTAAGTTCTTTGCATTGTCACTTGTAGTGAGAAAAACAACGCCAAAAAAATTCAGAAAATGTACCTTTCGAAACCAACCGGGTTCCTACATCAGTGTGACTAGGGGTAGTTGGAGGATCGCTTTTTTAAGCATTTCTATATTCAAGCATCGGCGGACTATACGTGGACATTCAAATTTGCCAGAAATTTTGCATTTCTCACCCAGTATCATGGAAGCCATTGACGGGAGGCGTTGAGAAAATATGCATATGGGTTACAGTCGCAAGTCGGTAGACGCGTTTGCAGTGAAATTTGAAACACTCGTTTGTCAACAGCATGCAAGCTTAAACGTAAATGTAACGAACACACACACTGGCCATGTATCGCAACTGACAATCATAATTACCATAACATAAAGCTATACCACCTAGAAATGCGGTGCAAATGCTCATAGCACAATCATAACTACATCACCATCCATGTGGCGAAACTAAATAAACAACAAAAACGTGACCACACTGCTTTTAGGCACATTTTCAATCTTTGGAATTAAGAATAGCGCAGCAGAGCAAATCGCCGGAGAGGATATGGAAGTTGTTGAGCACCGCACCATTCTCAGCGTTACATTCTTCTCACATTTAATATGAGAATGAAATGTTGAGAAGAAACTTTCATCTGCAAGTGAAACAAAATTCCAGTTTTACAGAAAAAAAGCAATTCTTTACATATTCAGCCTTGACAACTTACCTTTCAGCCTACATTTATTTGAGCAGTGCAAAACGCTACGCATATACCAAATCTATGAATACAGACTTTTACGCTTACATTTCTCACCTGAAACCTTTCGGTACGTCCATAAAAATCGCTGGTCCATACAGCACCATACTAACATTCTAAACAACCGATAAAATAAACAAGCTTCATGCCCTATTTTCGCACCGATAACAAGCTCTTCTTTGCATCATAACCTTTCGTCTATATTAAAAAAGCACCACCAGAGCAGCAGCAAAAAATCTGTTGAACGACTAGTTTGTTTTTTTTCAAATTTGTAATGCAGATTTTGCTACTTACGCCGTTCCCCTTTAGATGTTCATTTTAGTTATTAATTGCTTGCATTTGCTCACGGTGATGTCTTTTCATTATTTTATGCAATTTGTTTCGTTCCTAAGTTTTCGATGTCATAATCTAGACTTTTGTTCCTGTCCTTTGGCGCTCGGCTAGTGATCCGGAGTTTCCGGGCTCTAACCCGGCCGCAGCGGCTGCTTTTCGATAGCGGCGAAACGTAAAGGCTGCCGTGTGCTGTGCTATGTCAGTGCACGTTATAGATCCCCAGGTGGTCGAAATTAATCCGCAATCCTCCACTACGGCGCCTTTGATTCCTCTCTTCTTTGACTCCCTCCTTTGAATCCCTTCATTTAAGGCGCGGTTCAGATGAACGCGATATGTGCGACAAATACTGCGCCATTTATTTTTCCCAAAAACTAATTTTCATTTTGATTTTTCTTCACCTTTTTGTAATTTTTGTCCCCTTTCTTTAGAGCAAAATATTTAGCATGTTTACTATTCGCACAGATGTCTAGTCTGTGCTGTCATGTAAATGTTAACTGGGCCGCATCAAAATCTAATTATTAGCCCAGACGAGCCACCAGATATTCTGGAAAATGAACATCAATGTTCAAACTTGAAAATAGCCTTATGTATGCACTATCAGCAAACATGGGCGACTAAAGCACTCCAGATTTTTGGAATGAAATACGCCTCAATAATTCCTTCTTTCCTCGTTCACTGCAAAAAAAACTACATGCTTGTGTGGGTCAATAATGACTTGCACTAATTCTTGTTCTTCTTTGCAAATTCTCGGCGTCGGTCTTTCCGGTCTGAATAATTTGATTCATAAAGCCATTTAAGATGTTTTGCTCGGCAAATGTTTATCGGTTGGTCTATCATATTTATGCATTTTTCGATTATAAACGAAGCTCGTAAACCATTGAACATGAGAATTCGACAACACATAACCTGTGAAACACTTGCCAAAGAGACGGGCGAATGCTTTTTGCTTTCGCATGGCTGTTCCTTATGATATCGTGGAGCTCCGACAACTTGTGCGGCGCAGAGCATACAGCTGTGTTATTAAAATGTGCGGTCACATTTGTCACATTTTGGGCTGTGCGTGGCATGTATGGAATGACTGCCATTTTTATCTTTCTTTTCATGTCCATTTCTGGGTATGAGATCCCCTCCCGTGCTACCCGCAACATTTTTTAATAAGTGTGCACAATCAGTTATACACTGGTGGCACGAATGCTTTATGCTTGACTCGAGGCAAGAGAAATTACGCTTTCTACTTATGTTGAGTGCCTGCAGGGAAAACGTAGCACTCGTTTTTGGAATTTCAATCTTTTATATCAATGCTGAACCCAGAACCAGGATCATCCAGGATGGCGGTGCTTCAAAAATACGACCAGCATATCTGAATTGCCCGCAACTAAAGGATCTTCAGGGGCTTATGTTTGAAGATATGTGTGTAGGTATCTGGAAGTAATATATTCCTAGTTGCAGGCTGTAAACTAAATGCTATAAAAATATAAACTTCTTTGCAGAAAACAATCAGCTAAATACATTTACCCCTCCTTGATATACCATGCAGTTAATGACCCATGATTGCATACTTTCAGCATTGGAATGGCACACTCTTAGACATTTCCACAATCAATCATAACACGTTTAGAACACTCGTTAATGGCTGCTGATGCATGTTCATCAAAAAACATTTCCGTAATTACCAGCGAATAGCCTTCCACGTCTGACATCACGAGCCCCAATTTTATTTCAGGAGGATACTCTATAAGAAAATGCAAATTTTTACTTCGTTCCTGTCTTCTAGGTAGTGAACAAAAGTATTTATTAGCCTGCCAAACCCCTCAGTGAATTTTCTGGAGATGCTTCTTGCAAGGCAACCATTTCCAACGGTGAGAGAACGGGGTTTTAAATGCATTGCGATCCTTGTTCAACTAGCCGAACTATGCATTTATGTGCAGAGCATTTTTGTGCAATTCATCTCATGCGTCGTTCTGTATATTCAGGAGCTCGGGGTTCTAGTCCGACTTGAGCATATACAACGACCCGAAAAACACGCCCTTGCATCAATACTGGTCACTGGGGCCGTAAGCAAGTTTGCGATCTGACTAAAGGTCAGGACTAGTCTAATCGGTGGAAGTCTGAATAAGTTTTTTAGAGCTAAAAAACAGTATAACTATACATGTACGATCATTGCTATCGCTCTGTGCTTCACAAACTCTCTGGTAAACTCGAGGCTTCCGAAAAGTCTTAAACAGGGATTCTGATAAGTGTCAAGACATCACTTTCCTTAAAATAAAGAGAAATTGGAACGAACATCAACATATGGTCGAGTATCCTTCCCTTTTATTAAAAGGTTTGGGAGTATGGAAGCCCTTTTTTTAGCAGCCCTAATTGAATTAATGCACTCTTTGGGGTTTCACAAATGTTAGAAGAAAGTGTATCATTTACGGTTCTTTTTGCCCTAACGCCGAACATTCTTTTCTATGTGTTGCTACATATTTCTAAGCAAATAGCTAGAAATTTCTAAACAAATAGCTAGAAATAGCACTGAATACGGTCCTTGCTGATCTAGATGTGAGCTACGAATTGATTTGTAAGCATGTCAGAAATCCAGCTGCCGACACGGGCATTCATTCTCAGAAGAGAAAAACAGGAGTAAAGTCCTTCAAAAAAGAAAAAAAAACCTCTGAACTTAAAGTGTGGAAAGAATTCCATTCGGAAAAAATGTCAGTGCCCTCAAGTCGCTGTAAATAAACAAGGCTACGATTTAAAAAAAAAAGCAGAGTTCATTGTGAATAATGTCCAGCAAGGGCAGTGCTTCTTGGCATCTGACATTCCTTCGAGGCGTCAAGAAAGCTATTTCCCTACACTAAGCACCCGACTTTTGCATGGTCGTATAGAAAAGGGGAGTATGCAAATTTACTTGTTTACTCAGTGTCAGTTACGTTTCTCTCGCGTCTTCAAAAGTATGCTCAGTCCTCATAGTTGATAGAGTATTTCTAAATGTGCGCATGAGAAATCATTATTTTCCTCCATGAGTCTTGAAGCTGGCTTTACACGTCTGCCTCCCTGCACAAAACAGCAGCCACCTCGAAATTGTCTAGTCCGATGCGTGTTAACTCTATGTTGAAGACATTTCCTGGAGATCGTTGTGTAAATGGTTACGCATAAGCGGCACAGAACTTTAACGCGACAGCGTTAAGGTGCTCCTTTCGCAGAAAATCCGGCGTCGTCGTGGGCTTCGTCGGCATTGTCGACCGTGAGAGAAAGTTTTACATAAAATGCCCATAGATGCTACCTGGGAGGGAGCCGGGAACCTTGGTCAAGTAACCGTGTGACGTCATCTGACATTTCCCGCTGCATAGTGAGGATACCGCGCACTGTGTCAGGTGGCAATTAAATTAGTGGTTGGTCGCGAGAGGTGATCGGGAAGCACAGCCTGGCTCGAAAATGCCACCAAGCCTTGGCACCACCAGCCATCGCAAGGGAATGGCGCAACAATTACCCGTTGCACCGCTGTGAAGAAGTCACATGAGAACCCTCAGGGATTTATTAACGTTAGCAGCGAACGACCAACAATGGATATAAGAGGAATAACCCATTAAGCTATCGCGTCACATCTGTAAGATGAAGCTTGAGTGTCGTGTCCAATTTTAACTCGAGGGCTTTGAAGGCTCCGTTCTCGAGTAAATCCGGTGTGAGCTTTGACGGCGTTGGCATTGTGAGCGAAAAATCACGAGCATCGCTCCAGCAGGTAGTCCGCACATAGCAACTTAGGAGGCAGAGAGGCCACCTAGGTGACATGATCTCGCGGTGCTATCACAACCTGCCCACTGGATAGTGAGCAAAGTGGCAGGTTGCGGTTAAATTATTGATTGGTCGCTCGGGAAGAGCAACTTGGGTCGCACAATGCCCATCGCTGGGAGCGCCTACTACCGCAGCGCAATGACGCATCGCTTAACAGGAGCACTGCTCTGACGGGAAGGGTATGAGGACTCCCAACAACTAATGACTGCAAAGCAGAGAACAACCTCCCGTATTTATGAGGACTTACTTATTACGCTATCGCGACATTCCCGTGGTTTGGAGCCTAAGTGTCCCTTTCACATTTTGTTTATGAAGAAAATATTCAGGCCTAGCTTTCAACACGCATCATGCACATGTGGCGCTGTCATCAGAGGGTGAATGCACTGAATTGAGCTTAGCGCTAGGAGTAGGCGCGTGGCTGTAGCGCCTGCGCCAGCTGTTACCAAGACACACGAAACTGTGCAGCGGCCTTGGTCTATGTGCGTATTACCACCCGCTGCAGTTGTCTGTGCCTAGGAGCGGCGAATTTACTTTAGCCACTCAGGCTTCAATGTTTACAGCCCCGAACACAGAGCCCCGAGGACCGCCATAAAATCGCATCTTTCGTCTTGTGTGGTGCGGTGGAATGAGGAGGATCACACTGGGGATGGTACAGAGTGTTCGGGAGTCACAGAAGTACACGCCTAATTACATATTTGGACAGAATTTACTAAAAGTGTCTGTGTTTTTGCCTCTGGCACCGCATTTTACTCACATGGCGTGTACTCTGTAGGTTGAAGCACTTATTTCATTTAACGGCACTCTAATAACAACGATTGCTGCAGCACCTTTTGAAAAGTTCTCTCAAGATAAGGGAGAGGAGCTTTTTTAACGCGACAGCGTTAAGGGCCCCGTGTCGCAGAAAAGCCGGAGTCGTCGGTGGCATCGGCTGTGAGCAAAAAATCTCTCCTCGCCCTCCTCCTCGCAATGCACGCTACTGCCGCAACAGATTGCGCGCGACGGCAGCGCCTCCCGCTCGTCTCGTTCGTGCGCAGTGGGGCCGTGCGGGCACGCAGAATCACGCGGTGAGCGGCGAACAACGCAGCACACATCTAAAACGCGTTCACCACGTAGCTTGCGGCTTGCTGCCTGTTCGTTCAGCGCGGAAGCTGTGCTGGCGTTCGTGGCATCGGGTTCGTCGAGAACAATGTGCCGAATGAACTACGACTGCAACTTGATTCCCGCGCGTTTTGGCAAGACGCCTGGCAGCGCTTGTACGCGGTTTGCCGCTCCGCGTGTCCGTTTCACCGTGCGTAGCAGAGCGATTTCTATGACTGGCATGGCTTCGTGCCGAAAGCGCGATGGCGTTCCGTGAACTCCCTGGCAGTGCTGAAACACGCTGCCGCGTTCCACTATTAAAGGTGAAGCTTAAACTTCCTCCTATTTTGAATTTTCCGCAGGAATATACGACGTGCATTGTGAAACCATCGTTTCCCGATGGGAATAAATGCCAGACTCAGAAAGCTTAATGTTTTACTTCAATTATCAGTCAGAAGAGGACGCAAATACATCATGTCCGTATTTTGAATGAGATGCGTAGCGGCATTTTCCATCAAATTTTCAACCAGTGTGCGCAGAACCGAATATAAGGCATAAATAGCGTTGCCTTACTATGCACAACCTAATAGATTGTCTCTGATTATGAGTAAACAATTTTGTTAAAAATCGATTATACGTATCACACATGCCGGGTTATTTTATTGCGAAAGCGTTACTTGTCAATGTTCGTGTTTTCATGTCCGCAGAAATTGGATGCGAAACATGTCGGCAGCCCTTGCGGCGTGCGAGGAAGATTTAGCAGTAAAAGAAAGATTGTATCTGATAGAGAATAATAAAATATCGATGGCCATCAAGTCTAGTTGATGTGGAATAAATTGTTAATTAGTTAGAGGCGAAAATGTCGATTAGACGTCGAAATAGTCCCGGTCGTCGATATAGTGGGTGGACGTCAAAGGAGTCATGGATGTGGTAAAGAAACAAGACGTTTATTCTTTCCAGACAGCTTGAGATAAAAGTGCGTAGCGTATGATACGCATCCCAGCCGAAACACACGACAAAATCGTTCCCAAGATACGTCTTTTTTTCGTTTTTCATACCTAAAGGTTTTCCTCCGATACAGTGGTATTTTTCTATGCTACTTTCATGCAGTTGTGCTAGTACTAAAAGGGAGAGCACAATACTAGAAAAAATGCTGTTATTAGGAAAAGTTGTCTCGTTCGTCGCGGTGAAAACCAAAAATCTACAAAAAAAATTACCTTTGACAAATTATACTCTTGTGTTTTCGGTCCTGGATATGATGGGCTTTGCGTTGATGGGTTAATACACTGTCTCATTCTTGAATACCAGATTTCATATCATATTTCAGATATTATATGTGAGGAAATACACAAAACCCAGTTAATTGAGCAGATGTTTTGCCAGATGGAGTCTGGACAGTGTGCTGTGCGGGCACCTCGCGTTGTTCAAGCATGTATATACCGGGTATTTTTTTTCTAAAGATAAGCGATTTCTAGTTTTAAAAATTCTAGGGTTTCAACTTAGTAAACCGAGGAGGAGGCGAGAAAACACTAGAGGTAACACAACGCGCGCGGCTGCCGGTATCTGCAGCCGCGCGCGGGTGCGGGGTGTTGTCGCATTGAGAGAACAGCTGCAAAAGGCCTCTGGCGCTGGCGTTCCATCAAAGGTTAAGCCTTCATACATACCTCGGATTTCTCTGCTTTACCTATGAAGTAGCGCTTTCTTCGCAAAAATTGAGCGAGATAGGTCTGTGCGATCTATGGAGGTGGATTGCACAACAAGGTGGACATAATGCACGCGAAAAAGCATAAATATTAAGCGATTAATTAATTAGGATTAGTTAATTAGGTTTTATTTTTAGCCTTTTATTAGGAAATACTACATTGCCATATCATAGGGTGGGAACAATAAAACAGCCCCCTTTTTTAAATAGTCTTAATCGGGAAAGTGATTAGAAATATCAGATGTCAACAATGCGCATTTGGACGCTCGTTTAGTTGGCTTTCCCGCATTCTAGATTTTTAATATAACGTCGGTCGCATTTCTTATGCATTTAATGCAGACGCAGCTGGTATATTGGATCTCTGCAGCTCTCCGCAGATGTCAGCACCTGATCTCCGCAGTTGGCCTAGCGCCAGATGCGGACACGCAAGTGGCGATTTTGCTCGGGCCAGAACCACCGGTTTAGTGCCACGTAGAAGACGAAGAATAGCGGGCAGTGTCGCGGGACGAAGCGCGCTCGGCGAGCAGTCAACGGAACAAACAACGGACGATTTATGTCGGGATTTTATTTTTCTGTGATCAACTGGGACAGTTTCCGCTCCTGTATGGATAATCTCTCCTCATATTCCTCGCCAATCCTTGGTGAGCGCATACAAACAGCGCTCAACAGTGCTACAACTACCACCTGGACTGATGGTGGTCGACCGGCAGCAGACCTCGGCCTTCTTAACTTGTGGGCGGCACGCCGTCAAGCCGAGCTGGCTGCTACGAGAGACCGTACTTCGTCGCAGGCACGTATGCGATTGCACTATCTTACAGCTAATGCACGCAAATAAGAACGCGACCTCTCTCGGCGGCAGTGGCATGCGTGGTGCGAACAAATTTCTGCAAAATCCTCGAATGCCTCTCTCTGGCGAACATTCCGTTCAATGGAACGCGGTCGCCGTACGACTGACGCAGCGGCTACCGCATGCTTCGCGGCTAACTTGTCGCGAGATGATTTCGCCAAAGAAGCAGCGAGAAAGTTTTTCCCGAAATACCATGCTGTGCCTTCTTCATCCGCTAGTTTAATTGTGGCAGGCATCCAAGCGCATGTATATCAAATGCCGACTGATGTCGACGTAGATGAAATTGCGTGTCCATTCTCTATGCATGTGTTGCTGGCTGCAATAGATGATGCGAAACGAAAAACAGCGCCCGGACCGGACAATACTCAGTACGAGGTGTACAAGAACATGAGTAGCGCTGCACTCCCTCAACTACTTGACACCATAAACAAAGAATGGTTGGATGGCGTAGTGCCCGAGAGCTGGAAATCCGCTGTAGTGATTCCTATCCCGAAACCAGGAAAGCCTCCAACGAACCTCGCCAACGTGCGACCTATCTCCTTAACTCCTACGCTTTGCAAGCTTGCGGAGAAAATGCTAGCCACACGAGTGTCATGGTGGTTAAAGGAGCACGGTTTTTATCACCCAGCACAAATCGGCTTTCGTCCATATATTGGTACAAAGGACTGGTTGGCTGTCTTAGCATCTGCAGTTTTGTCATCTACCCGCAGCCGCAATGTGCGTACTCTTTTAGCAATGGACGTTGAAAAGGCATACGATAACATCAGTCATGCAGCCATTCTGAACTCCATTGATATGCTTCATCTCCCTCTGAGAGTGCGTAGTTTTGTCCAATCATTTTTGGAAGACAGAAAATTTGCAATACGCCTCAGCGGCGAAGCGGTCGGATCATTTGTTCCTCTCTGCGGCGTGCCCCAGGGATCAGTATTGTCGCCAACGTTATTAAATATTGCTTTGATCCCGCTGGCTTGGCGCTTGCGTGACATCCGTGACATAAAATTTCTTCAGTACGCTGACGACATCACGGTGTGGAGTACTCACCAAGATCTCCGTACTCAGGAAGCTGCCCTTCAATCTGCCTTGGATGTTACCTGTAATTACGCATCATCCATCGGACTTCAGCTATCCGTGCATAAAACAACATACACGTCAGTTGCCAACCACTGGGGACGCCGTAAACTTGCTTCAAGTCCAATCCGTCTTTGTCTATAAGGATCCCCACTTCAGGAAAGTCCGAGTGTAAAAATCCTTAGCTTAATGATTCAACAATCAGGATCAGCGACTGCATGGCTTTCTCAGGCAAAAAGGCAAGCTATTCAGACTTCTGGTTTGATTAGAAGAATTGCCCCTAAAACTGGTGGTGCAGGCTCGTTCGTTGCACGGCAATTGGAGAGGGCAGTTCTGCAGCCACGTATTGTTTATCAAGCCCAGTTTCAACATCTTACATGAGCTCAATGGGATCACCTTGAAGCCGTGAACCGAGAGGCTATGAGGACCATTACGTGCCTTCCACGCATCATACCGGTCATAGCATTACAAGATAATGCGCAGCTCAATACCATTGATGAGCTAGTGCAGCAGCGCCGTAAAGCGCGCAGCTTTATGGCCAGTCTATCGCACTCCACGCATGTACTGAGCACTTATGCAACGTCACACTCCACTCTTCAGCCGCCAACGCCAGTTCTTCCCCCATGGAAATTTGTACAGCTCAGCGACAACAAGCCAACAGATGATCGCCGGCCAACATCTGCTCATTCGGCATCGTTGCTTCGCCAGAAATTTGAGGAACAAGATGCTTGCCTGCCTGAAGGATCCATTTTTGTCTACGTAGACGCAAGCATACAAGACTGCAAAACAACAACAGCTATCTACTGACCGTGCAGACCTGCCCTGAATCAAACCTCTTGGTTTCAGCTTACAGAACCACATTCGTCCTTTTGTGCTGAGCTCGTTAAAGTTCAAGAAGCACTCTGCTCTGTGGCCCGCGTTGTCATCCGCACTGACGCCTTTCAAGTTGTCCGGTTGCTACGACGTGTTAGCCGCTGTCCCACGATATGTCAGGACATCCACCGGCTCGCGGCACGCATCCCACAGCCAGTACGTATTGAGTGGGTCCCACGGGATCTGCTGACCTATCAAAGGTAGGCAGATTTAGCGACCCGTCTTGCGAATCCAAACTCATCACCGCCTCAGATCCTTCATTTGGACAATTTTACCCTGCTTTCATCAAGAAAAAAACTCCTCTGGCGCCGCACACGTGCTCTAATCCCGCCGTGTGCGGTAACCCTCCCCCGCTGTCTTACCCGTGCAGAGGAGGTTGCGCTTAGGAGGATCCGGGTCGGGGTTCTCTCGCACCAGCCATCACTCGGAAGTGGCCTCAGTACCGAGAATTGTTTTCTTGGCCAGGGTTTCCGGTATGTAAACACGAGGACATTGAGGCCGACATTCAACACTTACTGTGGGACTGCCCAGCTCTCAAGCCTACAAGGATCCGGCACCTGATGGTAGCAGGTCTTTCACCAAGCAACCCTTCTTCATACATTGTCTGGACGCAGGGAACGTACCATCGTTATATACTGGACTTCATCAAATCAGCTAACCTTTTTCCAATCATTTAGATCATTCATCACACCTTCACCCATCATTGATGTCCTGGGGCAATAAATTTCACATTCAAAAAAAATTCGGTCGGGATTTGAACTAAGCAGATTAGTGCTTACGCACTAAAAAAACTTTAGAGATCACTGCGGCGACCCGCAGTGGGAGAATGCGAAAGCATTGACATCTCTTCCACACAAGTAGCGCTTTCTTCGTAAAAACTGAGCGAGATAAGTCTGTGCGGTCTATGGAGGTGAATTGAAGACAAAGGAGGACATCATGTACACTAAAAAACGTAACAATTAAGCGATTAAAATATTAGGAATAATTAATTAGGTTTCTTATTTCGCATTTTTATAGGCACTAATATATTGCGATATCATAGGACGTGAATATAATGGAGCGCCTCTTTATAAATATTCTTAATCGGGCACGTGGTTCGCACGTGGATGCCAAAAATACGCATTTGGATGCTCGTTTAGTTGGCCTAACTGGCCGCAGCTGGCCTAGCGCGAGCTGCGGACATGTAAATGGCGAATTTGCTTGGGTCATAACCACCGGTTTAGTGCCACGTAGAAGACGAAGAATAGCGGGCAGTGCCGCGAGACGAAGCGCGCTCGGCGAGCAGTCAACGGAACAAACAACGGACGATTTCGCTCGGGATTGGTACCAAGCAGATTAGTGCTTACGCATTAAAAAAAAACGTTAGAGATCACTGCGGCGACCCGCGTTGGGAGAATGCGAAAGCATTGACATCTCTTCCACACTCGTCGCCTCTCTTCGCTTCACTATTGTGACGTCCAAGCGCTTTTTTGTCGTTCGCTTGTTTCTCACAATTTTTTTCATTGAATAACATTTTTTGTTTCTTTTACATGAATTAACATTTATTAAACTGGTGTAATTTTCTTATTTTTTTTCGTTTTATGCTCTTTCAATGTCTGAGGCTGTTATTACGTCCTTCTATTGCGTTGACGTACATGGTTTTTATTCACCTCTAAATAGTTTACATTGTCCGAAGCTTTTCTTTAATAATTATCTTTAAATAATTCCGTTTTAATCTATTTCAAACTGTCATCCGGCTTGGTTTTGTATTTTTCCACAGTTTCGACGCCCAAGGCTGTACTGACGTCCTCTCATTATATCGCCGTCCGGGACTATTACGACGTGTGATAGACTTTTTCGTCTCTAATTTATTAATTAATCCACATAAGCCATATTTGGTGCGCATCGACATTTTACCATCTTCTATCATAAAGAACTATTCGTTTACTCCCAACTCTTCCTCGAACGACGCGAGGGCTGCCGACACGTTTCGCGTCAACTTTCTGCGGACACGAAACTGCGAACATAGGCAAGTAATGCTTTGGAATTAAAATAACACGGCATGGGTGATAGGTGATATAGATTATTAAAAAGCTGCTCACTCATTATCAGAGACAATCTATTGAGTGGCATCTAGTAATGCAACGCATTTTATGCCTTATTTTCGGCTGTGAGCACATCGGTTGAAAATTCGATGGAAAATGCCGCTGCGCATCTCATTAAAAACACGGACAATATGATGTATTTCTGTCATCTTCTGACTGGCCATTGAGGTAAAACATTCATTTTTTTGAGTATGGTATTTATTACCATTGGAAAACGAAGCTTTCAAAATCATCTCCATCATCAGCCTGACTACACAGACTGCAGGGCAAAGGCCTCTCCCATGTCACGACAATTATTCCTGTCCTTTGCCAGCTGCGCCCACCCTATGCCTGCAAACTTCCTAATCTTATCCGCCCACCTAACCTTCTTCCGCCCCCTGCTACGCTTGCCTTCTCTTGGATTTCACTCCGTTACCCAGAATTACCAGCGGTTATTTTGCCTTCTAATTATATGCCCTGACCAAGCCCATTTCTTCCTCTTGATTTCGACTACAATGTCATCAGCACGCATTGGTTCACTTCCCCACTCTGCCCGCTTGCGGTATCTTAATGTTACAACTATCAATTTTCTTTCCGTGGCTCGCTGTGTTGTCCTTAACTTAAGTTGAGCCCTTTTCGTTAGCCTCCATGTTTCTGTCCGATAGGTGAGCACCGGTAAGATAGAGCTGTTTACATTTTCCTCTTGAGAGATATTGGTAAGCTGCTAATTATGATCTCAGAGAACCTGCGATATGCGCTCCACACCATTTTTATCCTTCTAGTTATTTCCATCTCAAGGTCCGGATCAGCTGTCGCTACCTGGCCTAAATATTCCTTTACCACCTCCTGCAACCCGCTGCCAATAGTTGGGCAGGAGATTCAAAAAGTGGAAACGAACGGAAGCATTCGACTGTGATGCGAGCTCCTCTCCCTTATCTTGAAAGAACTGAAAAAGGTGCTGCAGGAATCGTTGTTATTAGAGTGGCATTAAATGAAATAAGTGCTTCAAACTGGAGAGTTCACGACATGTGAGTAAAAAAGCCTTGCCGCCGGCAAAAATACAGACACTTTTTGTGTAGTCGGTGCTGATATGTAATAAGACTTGTATTTCCGTGACTACCGAACACTCTGTACTATCCCCAACGTGATCTTCCTCATTCCACCACACATCGCCGGACCAAAGAGACGGTTTTATGGCGGTCCTGGGGGCTCTGTGTTCGGGGCTGTAAACATTGCAGCGAGAGTGGCTTAGTAAATTCGGTGTTCCTCGACACAGACGACTTCAGCCGGTGGTAATAGGCACTAGACCACGGCCGCTGCACAACTACGAGTATATGGCTAACAGATGGCGCAGGCGCTAATGCCACGCGTTACACCTAGCGCTAAGCTATATTCGGTGCTTTCACCCCCTGGTGACAGCAGCACATGCGCATGATGCGTGTAGAAAGCTAGGCCTGCATATATTCTTACCCAAACAAAATGTGAAAGGGACCCTTAAGCTCTAAATCAAGGATATGTCGCAATAGTGCAATAGGTAAGTCCTCATAAATATGGGAGGTGATTTCCTTCTTTGCACTCATTAGTCATTGGGAGTCCTCATACCCTTCCCTTCACAGCAGTGCTCCGGTTAAGCGATGCGTCATTGCGCTGCGATGGTCCGCCCTTGCAGCGCTAGCCATTGTGCGGCACAGGTAGCTCTTCCCGAGCATGCTGTGCTCTTCCCGAGCAACCGCCACCTGCCGCTTTGCTCACTATCCAGTGGGCAGGTTGTGATGACGCCGCGAGGTCATGTGACCCAGGAGGGACCCCCCCCCCCCCCCCGCCTGCCTTCTAAGTTGCTATGTGGGGACTACCCGCTAGAGTCATGCCCGCGATTTTTCCCTGACTTTGCCAACGCCGGCGCCGACAAAGCTGACACCAGATTTTCTCGAGAAGTGGACGTTGAAAGCAATAGAGTTAAAATTGAAAACTACACTCAAGCTTCACCTTACGCGTATGACGCGATAGCGTATTGGGTTAATCCTCATATACGCATAATTGGTCGTTCCCTACCTAATATTATGAATCTCTGAGGGTCCCCATGTTACTTCTTCAAAGCGGTGCAACAGTTAAGCGTCGCGCCATTCCCTTTCAATGGCTGGTGCTGTCAAGGCTTGGTGGCATGTGGGAGCCAGGTTGTGCTTCCTGAGCCACCTCTCGCGACCAATCACTAATTTCATTGCAACCTGACACGGTGCACGATATCCTCACTATGCGGCGGAAAGGTTGAGATGACGCCGCACGGTTAAGTGACCAAGGTTTCCGCCTTCCTCCCAGTTAGCATCTCTGGGCATTCTTTAATTTTTTCGCTCATGGTCAACAGCGCCGTCGAAGCCCATGACGACGCCGCATTCTGTGCCACATGAGCTCTTTAACGCTCTCGCGTTGAAATTCTGAGCCGCTAATGCGTAACCACTTACAAAACCTTCTCTTGTGATTACGTTCGAAATAGAGTTAACCCACATTGAGACGAGACAATTTCGAGGTGACTGCGGTTTTGCGCATCGCAGGAAGACGTGGAAAGCCAGCTTTAAGACGCATGAAGTAAAACAACGATTTCGAATGCGCACATCTAGAAATACTCGACCAACTCTGAGGACAGAGCATACTTTCGCAGACGTTAGAAAAAATGTAAATGACACTCTGCGAAGAAGTAAATTTGCATACTCACCAATCACACACGGCCATGCAAAAGACGGGAGCGTATTTGAAAAAAAGAGCTTTCTTGACCCCTCGAATGTAGGTCAGATGCAACGGAGCAATGCACTTGCTGCACACATTGGCAGTAAACTCAGCTTTTTTTTATCTTAGCCTTGCTGATTTACAGCGACGTGAGGGCGCTGATATGTTTGCCGAATGGAATTTCTTCCACAGATTCAGTTCGTAGGTTTTTTATAAAGGTATTTACTCCTGTTTTTCTTTTCTGAGAATGTATGCCCGTGTGTGCGGTCGGATTTCTGACACGCTTAGAAATCAATTCGTATGCCATTTCTGTATCAGCAAAGACCGCATTGAGTGCCTAGCTATTTGCTTAGAATTACATGGCAACACAGAGAAAAGAATGTTCGGCGTTAGGGCAAAAATAACCGTAAATGGTGCTCTTGTTTTAACATTTGTCAAAAACCAAAACTTGCGTTAATTACTTTAGACGTGTATGCTTACAGCGGCAAAGAAAGGACTCTTATACCCCCCAACCTTTTTATAGAACAATAATGATACTCGACCGAATGTTGAAGTTCGTTTCAATTTTGCTTTATTTTAAGGACACTAATGTCTTGACACTTGTCATATTCCCAGTTTAACACTTTTCGAAAGCCTAGAATTTACCAGAGAGTTAGTGAAGCACAGAGCGATTGCAAATATCGTACATGTACACTGTCTTCTTTCCAGTAAACAATTATTCAGACTTCATGAGATTGGACTAGTCCTGGCTTTTATTCACACTGCAAAACTGCTGACGGCCTCATTGAGGAAAATCGATGGAAATTCGCGTTTTTGGGGTCGTTCAGTATGCTCAAGTCGGACTAGAACCATGAACTTCTGAATATACCGAACGGCGCACGAGATGAATTCCACAAAGAATGCTAGGCAGATAAATGCATAGTTCTGCTAGTGGAACAAAGATCGCAATGCATTTTAAACCTGGTTCTCTCACCGTTGGAAACGGTGGCCTTGCAAGAAGAATCTCTAGAAAATTCACTGAGGTTGGTAAACACCTTTGTCCAGTACCTAGAAAACAGGAACGAAGTAAGAACTTGCGTTTTCTTATAGAGTTCTTTCCTACAACGAATTGGGGCTTGTGATATCGGACGTGGAAGACGATTCGCTAGTAAATACGGAAAAGTCTTTTGATGAAAATGCATCAGCAGCCATCAACGAGTGTTCTAAACGTGTTATGGTTGATTGTGGGAATGTGAAAGAGAGTGTCATTCCAATGCTGAATGTAAGCAATCTTGGGTCGTTAGCCGCCTCGGGTCTGAAGGAACGGTAAATGAATTAAGCTGATTCTTTTCAGCAAATACCTATAAGGCTGATGTTATATTCAGAGTCATCGTTTCGGAAGCCGGCGCCTAGAATTATATTGCTTCTAGAGAACTACACAAATATCCTTCAAAGTTAGCCTCTGAATACGCTTTAGTTCTGGTAAATGCAAATGTGCCGGTGGGAGTTTTGAAGCACCGCCATCCTGGAAGGTTTTCGGGGTTCAGTATTAATTTGCAAGACTGAACACGTATTTTGGAGGTCTTCATTGAACTTCCGGAGAGAATTGTTAAGTTTTCCCTCCAGGTACTCAACATGAGTAAAAAATGCAATAGAGCTTGCCTTGAGTCAGGGGTAAAGCATTCGTGCCACCAGTGTATAACCGACAGTGTACTCTAATAAGTACGGAGATTAGAAGCCGCAAGTGCATTGTTACAGGGGCGAAGATTACATGGCACAGATTTGACAAAAAAGTGGTATAAGAGCAGCTTGTGAAAAATTGTTGCGGGTAGCACGGGAAGGGTTCTCATATCCAAAAAAAGGACATGAAAGAAAACGATAAAGATCTGCAGCAATTCTTTGCATGCAGCCCTTAGTACACAATGTGAAAAATCTGACCCGACATTTTGAAGACAATGTGATATGTTCTTTGCCGCACAAGCTGTGGGAGCTCCACCTTGTGATAAGGAACAACCATTCGAAACCGAAAAGCAATCCCCCGACTCATTGCCAGTTAGGCACAGATTAGTTAGTTATATTCAGTTCAATGGCGCAAAACCAACTAAGGCTACAATGCGCCAAAAACAAGGTTAGAGTTTTCTGTTAGAAGTGAAGCATTTTTTTTTTGCCTGAAGTTCGTTCAAAACGCTGGCTTTTTTTGAGCAGCTTAAAAATGATTCACAGATCAACAAGTGCTTGATCACCTAAAAAGAACATGGTGTGTAATGGCATGTTTTCATTGTAGAATGTTCTAAAACAATTTCTCCTTAGTTGTTCAAGTTTTACACATGAAATTAAAATTTAGTTTACTGCGATTTCATTTCCGCACACTTCTCACAGAGATTTGTTTTGTTTTGTTAGTAGGAAGTTGTGTGTAAGGTTTGTTTGCACATTGCGTAGGCGACATAAAATGACTCCTGTAAAACGTTCCTGATGGCTAGATGATTTCAATTCTCCCAAAATGGGCTTTACAGAATGTAATTTGTGGTTTACATGCGGTTGCCAAGTAGCCTGCCAGTTATTTGTCAATTTACTCTCCATTAATTTCAAGCAATCCCTCTGCGTTCAAGTGGTTTCAAGTGTTCATGTTCACGTGTTCAAGTGTTTCAATGTTCAAGGGTTTTATTTGACCAAATCTTTCTTGTGGTGCGCATGTATCTGCTTTTTCATCGCCGACTATACCTACATAGCTAGGGACGCGGCAGAATATAATGCTATGACTGTGTTGTATGGCTCCGGCAGATTATTGATCAGGCCTTCTAAATCTTGGATTGTTAATGTGATGTGTGGTAGAAGATATACAGGACATATTGTTATTGCTTTGTAGGCAACGACGCTTGGCGCCTCAGCCTGAAGTTCTGTGTTCAGTTTGATTTGTTGAGCAGTGATGGCGCTTTGAATGACAATTGCGAAGCATCCCGAGAGGCCTGCTCGCGATCGCGTCTATAAGTTTTATAATGTTTTGAGGTAGTCACACGTTGCGTGCCAAAGATTGGTCTCCTGAAGGCACAAAGCAATAGCTATCATTAACCCTAAAATGTGTTATGTCACTGAAATTCCTCAACAGTCCTCAATAGTTCTTTTGAACCACAAAAGTTTTGTTAGTGATTTTGGGTGGGAATGGAACGGAAGGAATTTGCTTTTGTGAGCCCGTTATCAGGACTCTGTCTTTTTTTCGCTCGAGAGACTTGCTCCGCCTCATCAAAGGGGATGGACTGGGAGTTGCATCCATCACCTCACCAGAGGCGCCGTAGGACCGCGAAGCCGCTGATTTGTGAGTTTTAGGCCTTCCCCCGGTGGGGAATGTCCTGCGGAAGGCCGACCCATAGGCCTTCGTTCCCTGCTGTGGAGATGGAAGAGCAGCTTCCGCTCTCCGTGCATTGGGGCGTGGATGGCCCTGCCATAGGCTCGGTAAACGTGGAGTTGGCAGATGCCGGAGTGCTGTGGGGCGCACCGCCCCCGCGCACCACATCAGCGAAGTTTGGTTTCGTGGTAAGGTGGAAGCTGTTCTTTGCGTGGAAGAGTCGTCATGCTTCCTTAAATGTGATATTTTGTTTTGTCTTCATTACAGACACACCCTTGAATAGGCGGGATGACTATTTTCACAGTTTGCGCAAAGAAGTGCTGCACCTTCACAGTTTTCGGACAAATGTTCTTTTGAGGCACATTTCGCGCATGTTCCGTGGCCGCGGCAGTTTTGCGGCCCATGACGGTACCGTTGGCATTTGAAGCATCTTCGCGGATTTGGAATGTAATGTCTGAGGCATGATGTAATGTCTAAACGTGCGACACAGCCGTTGGCAAGGAATTGATTGTTTCATCATGTGCATGGAATGTATTTATGTACCCTCGTATCAGAATAAATCACAGTTGTTAGTGCGCACTTGTACTGTGTCCCCCGATCCAGTTATCCTGTTTGTTCGTGTGTAGCGCGTTGTTCACACCAAAAGTTTATTTTGAGTTCGCCTGCTTCTATGGACCCGCGGAGTGTGCTGGAGTTGAACGGCAGGACCAGATGCTTGGTGAGTACCTCTTTGTCTTCCTTCCTTATTTGAATGCAATCTACATTTATGACATTGTCTATCTTGATTCCTGATCTTTTCATTGTGACCTTTCTATGAGGCCAAAAACCTTTCCTGGTTGTTTCGGATTTTAGGACTCGGAACTTTTAAAGACGAGGCGGTGGTAGAATTTTTATGATAATTCCACCTAGCTTGACCTGCTGAGAGTAGCTTGATTCATGATATTTTCACTGTGACCTTTGGTTGAGGACAATAAACTTTTCGTAGTTTCGGATTTGCTCGATTTTTAAATTAAACGCAAATATCACATATATTTTGTTTAAATAATTTCTGCAAGTGGAAAACAGCAGAGAAATTATCAGTGTCTGAACGCTTCGGAACGAAACGGACCTTAATAGGGGACATCAGTTTAATTTCGAGAATCTCGTGTTCTGTAACTCTTTACAGGCACTCATATGCTACCAATGTTGGCGAAGTCCCGGAAATATTCCCATACATCTGTAGCTCATGAACCCTTTAGAGGGCCGCACCTTCTCATTTGATTAGCATACAAAAGGATCAGTATAGCTTCACATGATTATTGAATGCGACCTCTCTCAGGAGAATACAAATAAAAGGCAAGAAGGCGCCAAAGCATTCTCTAAATTTGAGGAAAACAATGCTTGGCTATTTCCACGTTGTTGCAGATGACTACTGTTCACCTATAGCTCTTATCTCGAGTGTGCGATGCTGTCTTTAAATTTTGTGGCAGCTAAAAGCGTAGCTTATTCTCTTTTCGACGACCGCCAAGCAGGCTTGCTGCTAGTGCCGCCGTCTAGTTCTTGTCTTCCTTGTGGGCGCACGTGAGCTAAGTAAAGAGCTTCTTTTTCGAAGCCCTTCCCTGTGTTCCTCACTGCCGACTTGCCGTCACCACCTCGCGACAATATCCAACTGACGATCATAAGAAAGATGATAGAGAGCAGCAACCATCACACGTTATCACACCATCACACAAGCGAAAATTGAAATTTGTCATGGTCTCCTTGTTTATGTATTAATTACTGTAGTCTATGGGCTACAACGAAAAATGCGAACATTGGAAAAATACTTATCCTTCTAAAGAGGGTGGTGCGGCATATTGCTATAGTCTCGATTATCGTCATCCGGCGCGAAGTGCTTTTATATGCTACAACATAATTAGAGCTGACCATATGGTTCGCACCGCCTACTCCGCTCTATTTTTGTTTCCATTCCAGCTTTCCAAGATTTTTTTAATAACTCTAGCATCTCTGAGAAGAAAACATGATACACTATCCACATGCAGGTTGATGTGTGGCTCCTCCTAAAATTTCGAAACAGTTATAAACCTAAGTCGTTACAGGATAACCTGCCATTTATTCTAAGTTAGCATAAATTCGTGGCAGTTACGGCGTTAATGTAATGAGCATGTATTGCCTAGGCATGTAATCAGTGTCTAGGCATGTTTGCCTTTTCTTTTCAAAGCGTGTTCTCTTGAATATTTAGGCGCTCTAATTCATATTGATGTTCCCTTTATAATTACTGGTTTGTTAATACCGTGGTTGTACAAACATGAGCACTTGTATTACAGACATTACAGACTCATCTTGAAATCATATGTGCTTTATTTAATTTTGCGTACTTGTCCTCATGTATACTTAATTCTCCATCGCATTCTCGACGCCCCTTAATATCAGCAAAACCTTTATGCCAACCACGACTGCCGCGTACAAGAGGCCATGTGCCAAGTCAAGCTGTCGAGACGGCTTCTAGCCCACGACCTTTTCCAGGATGCATTATCTCTGGAAGAAATAAATAATTCTATTGCATTATTGTGCGCAGTTATGCAAACCGTGCATGAGGAAGCCCAATGAGGGGAAGGTTGAGGAAAATCCACAAGCAGCTGCAGGACCATTATATAAAAGATTTGTTTTAATTTCACGCACAACGTTTTCCCATAGGAACGAGGAAGTGACCGATAGAGATGAGAGGATTTGAAATACAAGGGAAGGCAAGCATCCAAAGTAGATGATCAAAAGGTCGATCCCCTCCCGTACGGTCACTGTGTAGCTGATGTCTGCTGAAGCTGGCATATTAGTAGCGCTAATAACTCTGCTACATAAAAAACAGCAGGCCGCCAAAACAACTAATAAAAATAACACCACAAAACTTAGTCAGACACCTGAAGCCTATGCATTCACATGAGCAAATATATAAACTTTATTTGAGTATATCATAAACATAAACCGCTTATATCAGAGTTAACGGTAAAAAGAGCCTCTTGAAACCTTCCAACAGGAACAGACTTCTTATTCCGGCCGGCCTCAACCTCTTATGACTGATCTCGTGAGTAATAATATTGCATGTCCGCCTGAGTCAGGACGGAGCATCGCTGAGGCCAATATTTCTCTTGTTTTTAGCGAGCAGTTCAAATACTGGGTTCCGCTAGAACGCTTCAAAAAGTGAGCTGGTGGTACCGCACCTCTGGCGCTTGCATATAATTATTATTGTCACGAATATATTAGCTCATCTGCCGCACCTATCCCACTCTTGAAATGTGCGCTATTTTTCGTTCCTGCTTGATAATTTGAACTAAATTTCTAAGCTAGCATTAAAGCAGTCAAAACGGTCAGATGTCAACGCAAGAAGCGTTAAAAATTCCGCGGAAGCGCAGTGGACTGGACACTCAAAGAATTACATTTGTTACTCACTGAATAAGGGCAGGAAGAGAAATTTCTACAAGTCTAATACATGCATGCTAAGGTTTGCGCGGATTTTTCACGATTCTTATAATAAGGAGCTCAAGACCAGCTGGCAAGATAGTGAAGAACTTAATCGAGCAACATGAAAACAAAGGAACAGAACAAAGCCAGGCGCTCTTAAAATTTTTTGATAATGACCGAGCTTCACGTTGACCGAGAAGGCGAGAACTCCGGGGGAAGGTTCTGGCTTCCCAGCATCATAAAAAAAATCACTAACTTACAGCACCTCCGCGCTGTGCTTAGCAGAGGACCAAAAGCTCTTCTGGCTTTATGTAGAACCGACCGTCCTCGTTTAGCACGGCGCAAACGATTTAGCATGTCTAAGCGCGGGATGCAGTGCAGTAGCGTTAGTTACTGTTGGCACAGCAGATATTTCGTCCCTAATGCATTTGACCTAAACGCCTTTACCATAAAGACCTTCTACCTAAATTCCTTTACCCGCAAGGCATTCACATTGAAGCTCTTCATGCTGAAGGCGTTTGCCATAAACCTTTAAACTACAGAAGTTTCAGCCAAAGGCGTCTCACATAAAGGCGATTATAACAAATGTCTTTGACCTAAATGTCTTCAATCGGAAGGCATTTACCTTGAAGGCCTTAACACAGGTGCAACCTTCAGCCACGCCTTCAGCCAGGTGAGGACTCGCCAGGTGTACACGCCTGGGTAGTTTCCCCACAGCCCACTATGCAGGTGGGGACGCGTCTCAAAGGAGGCTTCAGGGATGTGCGCCCGTACAGGGTCGGTGAAAAGTTCCCAGGCAACAGGGTCTGCTTCGAGCGCTATAGTCCAGCAGTTACAACACTACGAAGCCCAAAATCTCGACAGAGGGTAGGATAAGTATCTTCCTCAACTCTGAGAACCTTGATAGCTTAATTGGTATTATAAGTGGATATATATACGCGTTTATATATATATATAAGTGGATATATATACATACCCAGTGGCCTCGGAACTTTTTACCAACCCTGACGGTATGCCGGGAATCGTAAAATGCATCTGGTGGCTCTACCACATTAAAAACATTAAGTTAAAATATATACATGATACCATTTATCTAAGTCTTTTACAGGCCTGAAATAAAGCCCGCCAAGGGATCAACAGTCCCTAAAGTATGTCTTGCGGACGATGAAAACGCTATGCCACGTCGTTCATAGGGCGCGGAGATGAGCGGATTTTGTTTTGAAAGAGCGCGCATTAGCACACTGAGGGAGCACCGTTATGGTTTGGTACTTTTTGTATTAGGGAGGCACAGGATGTACGTAATAGTAACGTTCTTGTAAACATTTAGTCTGACGATCAACAAAATTCCAACTCACACTTTTTTCCGCAGCGACTGTTTACAAAGTCACAATGATTACTAATTTACTTTTCCTAACGGAAAAGGCACAGCACAATAGGCCACACTGCTCTGAAAAGCATTTAGATTGTCTTATTCACACGGGATACATGCTTTTTAAAACTTCGCTACACTTAGCAGGAACACCAGGCATGCGCATCAGCCAGCCTACGTCGCCATATTGGACGTGACAGCGCATGTTTTCTTCCTGGTAGTGTTGTTTATGCCTTCAAGTAATGCGCATACACTGGACGCACTGGCTTAGCAATGGAGCAGTACCGTCAGAGAGCCTGCACAACAATAAAATCAGAGAATAAATGATGCCAGCAAGTATAGGGCGACTTCATTTAAAAAGGGAAGCACTCGAAGAAAATTGGAACTGGATGTACCCAGCAGAAGATTTTTCTCTGACTTTTAGGCGTCGAATATGCAGCAAACCTCGGCCGACTCCAATCAAAGCGTTCACCGCCATCCGATAATGAAAAACCTTCTAAGAGCATTTTACGGCCGTATCACAATTTAAATGACAGAGACATTGAAGAGATGACATGGCAGAAGGCACATATTCCCTGAGGAGGCCGCGGAATGCTGGGGGAATTCGCGAAATGGCTTTTATTGGGTGCAACTACCCCGAGCATCTCAGGCTATGAGGAACGCGAATTTTCGATAAATGAGTGAACATTATGCCTGAGTAAAACGTTTGTCTCATGTCGCTGCTGATACTGTTTTTTTAACCTTCTATTTCTGTTTGTTTAACATGTTTCATTTCCTTTTTTTCTTTTTTTAGGCTAACATTTCCTCTTGTTCAGAAATGAAGCGTAATGCGTGGCGATGGGGAAACAAGGGCGCAGTAATTCCTAATCTCCCTCATCTTCGGCAGCGGTTTCACATTAACCACATCTGACCTGAACATAAATTCACGAGTAATCAAAATGCGAACGAGTTTCATAACTATTTAAGCACACCTCAAGGCGTCTATATCTAAAGGGCTGGAGCCATGCAGATATAACCAGCGTTGATTTCGCGTTTAAAGCGTTTTAAATAAAAAACGCAGATAAAGTTGCGTAAGAACCCACAAACAATGTTGCGTAATGTTGTGTAAGGACCCACATCAATCACCGGACCCGCCCACGCAGCATATATACCGCGACCTGCCGCAGATTACCTGGGGCACGACACCGCACGCTGCACCATGCTCAACCCGCTGCTGACGTTACAGGTTGGTCACCTGGACAGTTTCAATGAATGTAAATGTAGCAGCCACTGCCTTGTAGCGGTGTCTTGCCCCTATGTGATCAAGTGGCGAAGCGCTGTGCAAATGTGTTGTGACCGTATATTATCCCACCTGTTATCCCAACTGATGTTATACCTATCAGGCGACGTGGAGCTCAACCCAGGGCCACCGATATTATTTGACAATTCATCCGCTCTAGAAGCCCTCAAACACCTTGAAGACGCACAGGCCAGCTTATCTACTGAGCTAAAAGAACTTAAGGCTACGCAAGACAACCACGAAAAATTAACATCCGAGCTAAACAACGAATTTTATCGTTGGAATTTGCTTAAAAGAAGGAACCAGCTGATTCGAAAACAGAAGGAACTAACGAAATAAAAAGTGAAGTTGCACTCCTTCAGATCGCCAAAATTAATGCAAGCAATTGTATGCGAAGAAACAACTTACTTTTCATTGGCCTTAAGGACTACGAAAAAGAAAGTTGGGAAGAGTCTGAAAAACAGGTTCGAGCCCTTTGCTATACTGAGCTTGGTGTGCAACTAGACGCAGGTAGAATAGTACAGAACGTGCACATCGACTTTGAAAATACTGCGCTGATAAACAGCGCCCAATCATTATAAATTAGCTCATTTTAAGACAAAAGAAAACATTCTGTCGTGTGGGCCCAAACTGAAAGACACGGTCTACGCAATAAAAGAAGATTTTGCCCCTGAAACTCGTCTTGATTGTTACAAACTTCTGCAGTTCATCCACCCCCAATAATGTGCCTACAAACTACGACTAGATAAACTGCACGTTAGAAAAAAGTGCTTTACTACCAACCCCACTACTGACACGGTGCCGGGATGAACGGCACATGTTTCCAACGTCCATGGTAGTGAGTGATGCGCAATGAATCAGGTTCACAACAGCCGTCCTGCATCTTACCTCGACATCCATATCGCATTCACCAGCATAAGGAGCGTAATTCCAAAGGGTGACCAGCTTCTTAGCTTTATCGACGACATTGACGCGCACATTATCATTCTAGCTGAAACCTGGTTAACTGAATATATCCTCTATAACGAAGTGCTTCCCGCTAATCTTAACTTCACCATGTGCCGTCGTGATCGCAGAAACCGTAGAGGGGGCGGCGTTCTAAGAGCTGTAAAAAATAGATTGTCACTATCCTTGGTGTACCACAACAACGTACTCGAATTATCATGAGTTTGTGTCCATACCTCAACTGTAAATGCTATAATTGGCATTTGTTACCGGCCACCCGATTGTGGGTCATCTTTCAGCAACACTCTCTACCGTAGTTTAGCACATATTAGAGATAACTTCCCCAAACCACCTATTTTTATTTTAGCCGATTTCAATTTTCCCCAGATTAACTGGCCTCTACTTAGCGTACCTGGTAAATCGCAGTCAACTGAGCACAAGCAATTCCTCCACCTAACCCTTGATTTCAGTCTCCATCAAGCCATAACACTTCTGACGAGAGAGAATAACACCCTTGATCTCTTGCTGACGTGCAGTCCTGAAGACATTAAAGGCGTAACGGCTCTTCCTGGACTCAGTGACCAACCACTTCTGCACATTTCCATATCACTACTGCTGAAAGGTAGTCTTCAATTTCAATAAAGAGAACTTCGATGCTATCAACGCGGAACTTACATGGTTTTATGAGGATTTCTGCGAGTCTTATCTATCAAGAACAGTTAGTCCTAGCTGGAGATTATACAAAACAACAATGATAAACCTCAGAAACAAATACATTCAAAAAATAAATATTAAGTCCGATCATAACAAGAAGTGGTTTACCGCTTGAGACGTCTCCAAAACAGGAAAAAGCGCCTCTACCGATCAGCAAAAAAATCTAACTCCCCTAAAACATGGGACTAATGTTACCAATGTGCAAAAACGTATATTTAAAGCATAACTGCTGCAAAAAAATAAATTCTTTTCCATCGATCTACTTAGAATTCTACAGTCGAACCCTAACAAATTCTGGCGCATTCTATCTCCTAGGTCTCGCCCGAACCAAATAGCGCTTATGGGAACTTGATGGAGAACCAGTCAAACCAGATCAGTGTGCAAGCGTTTTGAACTGTTATTTACTCTCGGTGTTTTCTCCTGCAAGCAACTCTACTGCCATAACTACACCAGAATCCTCATCAGTTGCGATGCCTATGATCCAGGTTGATGCCAACGACATCGGTAACCTTATTGCTTCTCTAAAACTGTGTTCATCAGCAGGGTTTGACCATATCAATTGTAAACTACTAGAAAACACATCAGCGACCTCGACCCAGATACTACAATTAAACTTTATCCAGTCTTTACAATCCAAAGAAGTTCCGGATGATTGGAAAATTTCCCAAATCATCCCAGTCTTTAAATCCGATGGACGCAAATTAGCCTCAAACTACCGTCCTATTTCTCTAACCAGTGTGCCATCAAAATTACTCGAATACATTATATCCACGAGCCTAATGAAACATCTTGAATCTAAGGACTTTTTTTATTCGCACCAGCATGCTTTTCGGAAACACTTTTCATTTGAAACCCAGTTTGCCGAGTTCATACACGATTTGCTCGAAACCATGGAGGACAACCTCCAAATAGATGCTAGATTCCTCGATTACACCAAAGCATTTGATCGGATACCGCACAATTATTTACTTCAAAAACTTTCATCATTAGGAATTCCCGTCAACCTAATCCGTTGGATCGAATATTTTCTACCAGAGCGCAAGCAGTTCACATCTACAAATTGTAGCCACTCTCCTCCTTCCAATGTAACATCGGGAGTCCCTCAGTGCGCCGGTCTGTCACCACTACTATTCCTAATTTACATAATGGCCGCCCTTGCAATATCAAATCTGAATTACTGCTTTTTGCCGACGATTGCGTCATATACAGAGTGATTAGGGCGTCCAACGACTCATCTTTGCTTAAGTCCGACCTTGACACACGCTCCTCTTGGTGCGATAAATTCCTTCTCTCCTTAAACATTAACAAATGCAAATCCATGTCGTTCACCACAAAATGCACCGTGAATCAGCATCAATACAGTATTGGCTCATTTTCTATTGACCCCACATTATCCTACAGATATCTTGGCCTCCATCTAACACCATCGCTATCATGGGTAACACACGTTCAAAACATTTGCGCTGAAGCCTCTCGCCCACTTGAATACCTGCGCCGTTAACTTGAAGGCCGCATCCCCTGACATAAAAAAAACTAGCATATATAACATTCATTCGCCCAAAACTAGAATATGCGTCATTCATTTGGCGCCCGTCACAAGCATGACTCGCCGTAGACCTTGAAGCCATACAGAATCGCGCCATCCGATTTATAACATCTTGCTACTCAAGGAAAACCAGTATCACCGCGCAGAATCACTCCCTTGCCATTCCATCACTCGAGTCACGCCGCTTTATATCTCGCCTCTGTCTTGTTCATCATTTCTATTATCACCCACGCACGAGACACGAAAAGCTACAGCCCCCGCACAGGACGTCTAGCCGCCTAAGCCATCAGCATAGCATCGCACGCATCAACTGTCGCACCTTAGCACTAAAGTCATCATTTTCTCCAGACGCGATAGCACTATGGACTGGCCTACCAAATACCATCGCATCATGCACTAACCGTAAATCATTCCGGGATGAACTAAAGGACCATTTTTCATGAGGGCAAAAAGTTCCTGCCACAATCATCTCGGCACACTGAACAGCTGCTTATTGTTACTTTTTTCTATATGCTGTCTTTTGCACTCTATTTTTTCATGTACTGATTGACTGTTATATATATATATATATATATATATATATATATATATATATATATGCATTTTTGTTGTTTCGATCCCGTGCATTCTACTTTGCATTGTGTACGCGTCACAAGATATTTACTTGTTACATACTATTTTTTTGTTTTGTTATTGATTTCTTTTATCAAATTAGACTTTCTCTGTTTTGACCTTGATGTTGCTCTCTCCTTATGTAATGCCTCCGGGCCTTTAAGGAAAAAATAAATGAAATGAAATGAATGGTGTGCCACGAGAAATAAATAAATAAACTCGACACGCGCGACATATATTAAACGGAGCTGTACATACAGCGCGCGTTTCGAAAGTAGGAAATGATGTCATTGCCCTTTTCGGGAAGCATTTCGAAACGTTTATTCTGTATTGATGCACATGCGCTGCTTTAACTTCGGTCCGGTACAGTTATTTTTACCTTTAAAATGAAAACATCTCTATGCTTCTTCAGGTTCTTCAGGAGGCGAACGAGACGCCGACAATTGCTCAATATATATAAAACGCAATGAAAGGTATGAAAAGCACGATTCGAAGTCTTATCAATCTACTTAAAATGTACAATAAATCTAGAAGTGACGACAGAATTTTTAAATTTATACTTAGAGTTGGTGTTCTCACAGTGGAGGGACTCTATTATAGATACGGGACTATTTTTTTTAAGAAGACGAATGATATAAACGTTTCGGAACATTGTGCTTCGATAGTGCTACAGATGGTCAAAGTAACCTCACCTTCTAGCCAATATCGAATTTTTTATCACGTATTGAAAAACTGCTCTATTTCTTTCCTCTTACATGACGATTTGTTGTCAAAGTCCCTTCTACTGGGTGAGCAAAAAAGGAAACTAAGTGAACACAACAAAGCGCAGGCCTCTCTGTCGGAGAAGCGCGAAAATCGTGTTCAAACAAATCACTTTTTATTTCAGACCTCAAAATAGATTCAATTTACGCAGAGGATTACGGCATCCATAAAGAGTGTTATTCAAGTGGACTCTGTGCTTTTATATAATAAAATGCTTTCCTTTCTCTATCACAAAGCCTTATAATAGAGGAGCTATATGCACTTAAAGTTCCTAATGCGTTTCTGAAATTGCTGAAGGCTTATCTTAGAGGTCGGAAGTAGCGCGTAGTGGTGGACGAAGTTAACACATTACAACGACAAGGGCTATCAAGCATCCCATAAGGTCTGGTTTTCGGAGCCACTTCTCTTTCTGTGCTATGTGAATGATTTGTCACCACATTTTTCCAGTTCTATTAGGTCGTATACAGAAGACTGTTGTGTCTACCACTGCATAATTGGTGAAACAGATTCTATAATGCTAACGAAAAAGATATTTAGTGTATTTTGACCTTGTATCTTGAATGGAAAATGGCCCTGAACTTGAAGAATGTAACACTGTGAGGTTTACAAAAAACAAAAACAAAACAAAAACATGACATTCTAAGATCAATGACAAATGTAAAACTGGCATGCGCCTTCTACTGTAACATATTGAAACGAGTGCAATCACTTGCCGACAACGGTGTCCAGTCAGAGTCCCTGTGCCAGGAGCGAGACTCTCGAGAACCTATCGCATGGGAGCCGGAGCCATCCTTTTCTTTCGCACACACATTGCGTTTAAACGTCGTCGCGGCCGTTACAGCGCTACAAATATAAGACTACAATGTTTTACCTGTTACAGGTCACGGAACTCCGATGCTCACTACTTACCGTCCAAGGGACCATGCGCATATCACTTTAACCAACCAAAGTTCTGGCAAGCGCCTGCACAGCTAAAAGAAAAGATATACCAGACTAATGTCCGTCGAATATTGAATGTGGTTGTTCGTCAGGGTTACATTACCTGAAGCAAAAAGAAAATGATCTTGAGGGCGTGCAGTAATGTGCATTTTGGTTTCTTTCTGGTGACACACTTCACAAAAAGAGTTTCAGTGATTCAAAACAAGTTTAGTTACTGCTTGAAAATAGCTGAAAATATCTATTCCTTCTTTTCGACCACATATTTCGGGGTGTAATGGCAATGTAAGAACGCTTGAATTATGCACCTGACTTAAGTGCACCCTCGAACCAATCACTGAACGACAATCCGGGGATATTGATGTAGAGCAAGAAAATATTCACTGTCTTTTCGAAAATTATCTGTGACTTGAATAATTTGCGGAGATATATTGCCACCGCTCCTCCTTGATCTTTCTCTTGAAACTTCAAGCATTTCCTGTGAAACCCTAATCATTCTTAGTGAATAAATGGTTTGCTCTGTCACGAAGGTTTTTTGTGCAGCTTGCTCTTTACCTTTGTTTTCCTTTTGGCCTGATTTGTTATGTGCGGCTGCTCTTGAGTATTGAATATGTATGATAGTATTTTTCGGCGGTTCTACGAAAAAAAAAGAGTGCTCGAAGTGTCTTTCTGTGCGGCGTCTGGAACACATTGTTTTTGCAAGTAGGCCCATATTACTTTCACTGATTCTTGCCTGTTTTTCGGCCGGTGCAACATTCAAATACCAAAGTTTAAGCGTGGTCTGTATAAAAACAAGTAAGAAAGTGATTTGACAAGTTAGTCTGATTCTCAACGATTTTGTGTTGGAATATTTCGTCTTCGAGCTGCATCTGGCAAGGGGACCTTGAAGAAAAACCACGTTCATTTGATGTAAGTAGGGCTTATATAGAAATCAATTTTTCGCACGCAATACCTTATATTACAGCTACAAAAACTCTGCACGCTAAATGTTTTTTTTTTGCATTTATTACAACACTGCAGCAGCCCATCCAATTGTCAAAGAGTCAAAACCCTTCTGGAATCCGATGAATCGCGAGCTTTAACACGCCTCGGAAAGAGAAGGTCAATTTTACCTACCGAAACCGTAACTCAAGAGCCCTTTTTTTATATCCGCACATGCCAGGCCATTCACCCTCTGTGGGCCATGATCATGCATGACCTGTCATTCAGAGGTTATGTATTGTACTTTTTCCGACGTCATGACTTCACTCTGCAGAATCAAACAGTCCTGGCTACATGCTCTTGTGAGGTTTTAAGCGCACGCATCATCAGCTGATCATCCGTCGTATAAGTGTTCTTCACAGAAAACATGCAACATTTTCCCCTCTCTGATGCAGTTTGCTGTAATGTAAAGAAAGAGGCATGGGCAAATGTTCTTAATTTTCTTATATGTATATTTTCATTCTGGCTGGTTTGCTTAAATAATCAAATATCACAAGTCCTCAATTATTCGAAAGAATTCGTATTTGTTGCCAAGTATTTTAAAACCTTTCGAATACATGATCTGTAAAGAGCAAGATGGCAGTGGCGGCAGCGCCTCCTCCAGTGCACGGTGCGAGATTCATGCACTGTCTGTCTAAGCTCTCCCATTTTGCCACCTCTTTCTTTGGCCGTCTTCTGTGTGCATGACCTTCGATTTCACTTGGTGGAGATTCCGGCTACAGCCTTTGGCCTACCCGGCCACCCTTCACGTGGCAGAGTCCGTGGTACTCGGAGGTTGTGAAGACAGATTGAAAGTGGTGCATCGAGAAACGAGAATTCAGTGTAGAAAACTGTCAGGAGCGAGGGGGATTCTGAATCCAGGTTGATCATAATGATCTTGGCTGCGCATGCGGCTAAAGACGAGGTGCACAGCGCATTAGCAGTATAAAGCGGAAAAACAGGTAATGGCACAAGCACTTACGGGTCGGGCACAGTTTCTCACTGATAAGAGAATTAACATCGATAGTTCATAACGTCCTACGTAGGGAGGCCCTCCACTAGTACGTTGAGGAAGCGTAAGTTTTTTAAAATTGTATTGTAAATTATCGGCTCGCTTTTGAGGTCTTGTACGTGGCATGAACGCTCTTTAGCCTATACGTACTCACATAATGCGAGCATTTTATAGACAACCTCAAACACCCTTTTCAGGAACCCTTTAATGCCTGACCTCGGAAGCCATGCCTCATACATAAGCAATCGCCCATTTCATGCACTATGATGTGGCGCTAGTTTATTATCTACCGTTATCAAGAGAAAAATGTACTTTTCCTATGCGCATAACCTGTAAATGATAAAGTTAATACACTTAATTTGTGCTGCGAACCTCCAGATTGAGATTAAAGTTGCGTCTTTTAAAAGATACAGCTATAACTGCGAAGGCATCGCGTCGCTGTTCCTTACGATTGCTCATTGAATATTTGCACTATGAGCGAATATTCGTCAAAATAATAGTATTAGATTCGGTTTTCAGCCAAACTATTCGTATTCGATTGTGTAGCAACATTACACTATTCTTATTCGATCCGGTTCGGAAAAAAGTACTATTCGCACACTCCTATTTTGTTGTGGTGCTTGGGCATCATGGTGACGCCTGTTTATTTCGTTATGTAGCCACCGCGGCTACAATGTCAGCCACTGGGTTACGGTTTGAGTTATAACGCATAACGCTGAGACCCGAACATCAAAACGGAGTGGAACTCCGGTTTGAAGTCGTTCCGTTCATACACTTACCTCAGATGAACAATCAGTTCGGAGAAATCTTAACATCCTGCCTATGCGAACTAGAAAGCTCTCCAGCTGTGCTTGCATTGTCGTCGTCTTCGTCATGTGACCGTGTTCACGCGTGTTAAACGGCCAGTCGCTCACGCTGTAGTTTGAAAGCGTGGCGTTCGTGATATTCCATCCGTGCGCGTGGAAGCGTCATCAGACGAGCATGCAGCAAAACGCCCGAAATGGCGAGAGATTAGAAGCAGTGTAATCAGAAGGCCACGAGCTGTCGCATTGTCATCGGGTAATGGCAATTAAATGACCTATAAACTTTCCTTCTTCTGAGTCTTTTCTATACTTAGCACTTACTGTAATTGTCGTGCTAAACGCTACTGCATTGTTTCCTAAATACCCTTAGCGTACTTTAGTTTTTGCACACACACAAGAACGCGCTGACTCATAACACTGAAATGGTAATAGTGCAGGGCACATGCATGCAATGCAGTGCGTGGCAGAAGTGAAGGAAAAAGTGATATTTTGGGGCTCAATTCATAACTGTCTCAGTTTTTCTCGCCTATAAGCTCAAACAACGTATGCACACGCACCAACACAACAAATAAGCATATAGCCTCTCGTCCAACAGTGCCTTTAGGGATGACTGATATGTTTATTACTCGGTAATATCGCCAGATGTTGCCGACTACAAAAATAACTCGTGTTTTAAAACGACTGTTAGTGACGGCGAGGGAGGGCTGACGATGTGAGGGCGAGGACGAGGGAGGGCGAGCAGATTTTTCGAATTGAGGCTGTGGGTGAGGGAGGGCCTAATACCTTTTCAAAATGAGGTTGAGGGTGAGGGAGGGCTATGAATTCAAAAGTCAGGTTGAGAGAGGAAAAGTGAAAATGAGGGCATTTGCCCACCTCTGGTCGGCGCATACAAACGCTCGCCGCCGACACCTCCGAAGTCGCACCCCTGTCCCGTCCGTTAAGTCGGAAGCCATTCTTACGTAGCCTTTCATTTCCGAGGAATGCCTGCTTGATGTTCTGTAGCTAGCTGGCCCACTCTGTGTAGTAATTGCAAGTGTAACAAATAGCATATGAGTCTTCACGCTTTGTCGTCCTTCCCTTTGTTCCTTCGAGCACGAACCCCTCCACAGTTAGCGATCGCAAACGCTGCATCCACGGTGTGGGAGTGCGGGGCGGAAGGGTGACCCCCCATATTTCGGCAATACCTAATAACAGCTGACGGCTTGCAGATATAGAGATCTAGGATATCTGCATGAAGTTTGCCGCTCTTAAGCGAAGGTTCGGCCTCAATGAGAAGGAAAGGACTGAAACAGGAATTACTGACATTGGCAGTATCAGCGAGAGCCGGAAGTTACTGCAAATTTACCTTTAGGCGCCTTCAGTGTGGACGCGGGAAATAAAAAGGCCAGTTTGTTCAATATTTTTTATTCGTCAATTTATTCTTCGTACCTCCACGGTTTTCACTTTTGTCGTTATGAAAACGGATGGCAAATGTGCTGTGCAAATTCAAAAAGTCTTACATTTTGTATGTGTCCTCGTAGAAAATTGTGAGCCAATCGCGCTTCCGTTGGTCCGGGCGCACCGCGAATCCTCGGGCTTCCGATGGCATGCAACGATCAATCTTACTGCCAACACGAAGGGTAGAGATCAGAGCTTTCTTGAGTTGCAATGCAGCTTTCCTGTGACAAAAAGCAAAAGCACAAAAAGCAATCAATAAAGAAAAGTCAGAAATAAACTTGAAGCTGATTTTTTAGCCGAACCTTTTTGTGCCGGTGATGTAGTTAACCCCATCTGTGTTTCGCAACAATTTGTAGTAGATTCATTGTTGCGTATTACTGTTAAGACATCGAAGAGTGGCTTGCCTGTAATATCCTTTACATGTCTCATTTTTTTTTCAAAATATATTCTACTTAATCCGTTATCATGTTAACGTGTACGGTAAATTATAAATGTTAAACTTAAAATTTTGTCTAAAGCCTTAGATTTAAAGTTGTTTGGGTTCTGAAAAGGTACAAAACTAATAGCTTTATTGCACAGAACAATGGTTTGCGAAAAGCTGAAAGCCAAAACTTGCGCACATTCCCCTGAAATATAAAACGCCCCATTGATGACTCCACGACGTTTTTTTTTTAATCTGTAATTACTCGCCTATTGAGCAGTCATCTTAAAATAAAATGCAGTTCTGAACTCAGGACAAAAGTTATATACTGATGACCAGCGCCAAATTCGACGAGTGACAGAAAGAAAAGACGACACGTGCGCGGTATTGTTTTGTTTTCTTTCCGTCAGTTGTCAATTTTCGCGCTCTGCATATCTCTTCATATGTGTAGGACGTCTTATCGAACCGAAAAGGCGAAAGACACTTTTCGGACCTAGTTTAATACTGCCTTTCATTTATGGCGGCATTGGATACCCGTACGTACTTTTGCGTCAAAAACAGAATAAAGTGCTATCGCGGCAAAATCCCCTCTCCTGGAATCAGTAATGGGCGAAGTGAGCTTCAGGATTCAGCGGAAAAGTAATGGGAAAAGTGTTTACTACCGCCACTCCCGGTTCCAACCGCCACTTCCGGTTCCGGCTCATCGCAGTAGCTGTGTGTATGCGCTTATTCTAAGAGTTTATTTGAAAATGAAATCCTTATATCGTCCATTAGCAATGAAACGCGACAGCGTTGGTGTCCAGAGAAAGTGCTCCACAGAACCCCAATGACGTCATCAGCAACTAAAAAAATGCCGCCACCATCTGGAAGACGTTGAAGTAATGAGCGTTAGCTGTTCGGTTCAGTAGAATTGATATAAATGAGGTTAATGTGATGTACAGCAATAGAAATACGAATTTGACATCTTATTTTTATAGGTGGCGTCACCAATCAATCACCAGTTGGATGCATCGGTGACGTCACCAATTAATCACCAATTCTATAAACTAACGACGTCACCAATCAATCACGAATTAGGTTGCTATGTCGATTTACTTTGGGGGCACCATCTTGAATTCCTCGGACTTAGAAAATTTTACGCCGAAGGGAGGTGGTAGCAGACCCCACGAAATCGAGAAACAGAATAAATAAGAGCTCGCGCTCTTAAAAAAGTTTCCGAAACTGGGGAAATCAAACCAAGGACCCTCACGCGCAGCGCCGAAGGCAGCTCTTTCGTCGACCGTGGAGACTGCACCTCTCCTGAACCCCTGCTTCCCTCTGAACGGGAGCGGAAACGCGGGCAGATGCGGACCTCCTCTACCCCATCCATTTATCGTCTTCGGCGGCAGCGCGGGAGTTGATAGAGAGACGATGAAGCGTCGGAGTGCAGGCGGGCGGGTCTGGACATGTACGCTGGGAGCCACAGCTGTCAAGGTGACTCCACATCGTTTGCATTGCTGGCCTGCCTGCCACCAGTGCCATTCCGTGGAGGCAATCAATTGGGGGCTCCCCGATAAGCAACCATGCCTGCAGGCCATTCGTCCATGTGTTGTTGTTCACGGCCGCGGCTGTGGTTCCACCTAGCGCAGCGGTTCCGACTTCTACCACGCTATATAGACGACACAGAGTGGCGCCGAACGTGGGGCTCTCTGGAGATCCAGTAGGGGAAGCTAGCTGATGGAAATTAGCATGACGCCTTACCACTAATGCGGTACTGCGATGTCCGTCAATGAAGTGGCGAGTGCATCTAGTGACCGAACTACTGCGCTCGGGAATCCTGGCCAGTATGCGAAGCCAATCCAGATGGCGGAGGCTTCAGGACATCGTAGCTTCGATGCGTCTGCAGCGCGACCGCAGATGCGGTGCGCAGAATAACTTTCTATCGAGGAGATCCTGATGCACTCGTGAAGCCGCCACTGCCTGTTAGCGACAGCCGCCCTTCCCACTCACTTCAACAAGCCGGCAGTTGGTCACTCACAGAATAATGCCCCGCGGTCTATTTCCGCCAGCGCCCGCACATGTAGTAAGTGCGCTTTGCCAGTTGCCTTATAACCGCGCAAGGTGTACGGCGGATGCAGCTGACCGAAGACACTGGTGATGCGCGCCCAGACAAAACTCAGATTTCCGCAGCCCGGTAATGCCGGCCGTCACAGGCCGCTCGGGCGTTCCAGAAGCCTAGGGGCAGATGTAGTGACATCGCGTCAATAATGGGGGAGTTCAGTAGAATATGGCGATTCAGGTCAGGAGCGAGCGGGTGCTTTTCGAAAGAAGGGCGTGCATGCCTTGTCGCGGATGCGCTGTCACGAGCACCGATTACTGACGCTTAACCGATAGGCCGAAGGAGCTCCTAGCGAGGAACGCGCCATCTGCGAAGCATCGAGAGCAAGCGCAGCTTATTGGAGCCGGAATCCCCGTTGAGGTCTTTCGGCAAACAAGAGCTTCTCAAGGCTCAGTGGGAAGGTCAATTTTGTCAGGATCGGGTTTCGCTTTTCAGGATGTGTTTCGCTTGCATCTAGAGCCACCACCGAGCACACCGCATGGGCAAATAGGTCTTGACCTCTTAGGACAGTCTCCCCGCTTGCCAAAAGGCGACCGCTGGGTCG
The DNA here is from genome assembly GCA_030143305.2 of Amblyomma americanum. Classification (NCBI taxonomy): domain Eukaryota; kingdom Metazoa; phylum Arthropoda; class Arachnida; order Ixodida; family Ixodidae; genus Amblyomma; species Amblyomma americanum. The sequence goes on along the minus strand of JARKHS020000619.1, from coordinate 88,111 downwards.
TCGTGTGCGTTAACCTCACGCGCTATTGCGAAACTGCCGTCACACCTTCCTCATCAGTGACCGTGGCCACCAGTTCACGGCAGATGTTGCGGAGCAGTTTCTGCGCCTTTGCTCTGGCCATTTCCGCCACCTAACGTCGTACCACCACCAGATAAATGGCCTCGTTAAACGTACAAACCGGACAAACACGTAGTGTATGCTTGCAATGTATGTCGACTCCCGTCATTAGAAATGGGACGACGTGCTTCGTTTCATTACTTGTGCCTGCAACACATCGAGGCCTGAAACAACTGCTTATAGCACATTTTTTCTTCTGTATGCCCGTCCTCCTCGAAGTTCTCCCGAAACCAGATTACCGTTCTCTCTGGACACCGGCCCTTCTATTTAAAAGCACCCTCTGTCGCGCTGAAGAGGCTCGCCGCTCGCCCGGCTACGCACCTTGGCCTCGCAAGACCGATCTAAGTAGCGCCGGCACAGGTATATCTGCTACCTGCCCGGCCACTTAGTGTGGCTTTGACGCCTCTCCGCAAGCGTGGCTTGTCTGAGAAGCTGCTGTCGCACTAAAAAAGCCCGTTTATTGTGCTCTCTCGGCTCAATGAGCTAATCTACGTGGTGTCTGAGCTCAACCCTGTAAATAAACCCGTAAAATGTTTTCAATCAATTAATCAGTGCTATCAGTGTCACCCATTTTTTCCAGTCTATGACTATTAAATTTACAGCTTCAGGACTGAACTACTGAAATGAGATTTTACATGAGTAATGGAGATGAAAAATGCCGATGAAAGTTACGAAAAGTTTATGAACCAGTTCCTGCAGATTTACAAGCGACTTTTTCCAATAAAAACTTTTAAGTTAGGTAATAAAATCCGCATGCCTTGATTAACTCCAGGAGTGCGCCGAAAAATCAACGATAAAAATAAGCTTTACCATCATTTTTTTAAAACAGAAGGTCCTGATACCTTAAAGCAATTTAAGGCGTACCGAAATAAATTAAACAAGGAGGTTAAAATCAGCCGATCTAGATACATTTCCTCGGATGAAAAAAGTTGAACACTGTTTTTAAACGCATGAAAGTTTCACGTAGAATCGAGAAGTTGTGAATAAATGACTGTGAAGTGTCTGGCTGCGCCTTGCAGATTGCTTTGATGAGTTTTTACTTCATTATTTTGACATAGTATACTTGAAGATTTTTACGGTTTTATGCCCATTAGAAATAATTCATCTGCTTCTCTAAGCCCTGTAACAAAGGATCAAGTTACAGCAGTTTTTTCTTCTTTATATATTAGTTCAAGTTGCGCCGCTGAAGGAGCTGAGGAACGTCCGGCGAAATATGTGTTGGATGTCTTATGTCTATAATTAACCCATATTTTAAACCTTTCTCTAACGAGCGCATATTTTGCAAAACGAATGCAAATCGCTAACGTAACTATGCTCACGAAAAAGGGTGATCCTAATGATATGATTGATTACGGACCCATCTCCGTCCTACCCATATTTTCAATAGGCTTGGAGAAGCTTATTCATTATCAGCTTCGCTCGTTCTTTGATTTACACAAACTTATTTCACAGGCTCAATATGGATTTAGGAAGAAAAAATCGACCTAATTTGCTTTGCTGGAACAGAAAGAATTTATTTTGTCCGAATTTGGAAAAAAAGAATTTTATACTAGGTATCTATTTCGACTCTTCTAATGCACTAGATTGTATTCATCACTCCACTTTGCTGAAGAAACTGGAAATTTGTGGAATCCGAGGACATTTTCTTGAACTTAACAAATCATATTTTCGACAGCAGTTCGTTCAGATCGAAATGTATCGTTCTGATTTAAAATAGATAGTTAAAGGTGTCCCTCAGGGCAGCATTCTTGGTCCTCTTCTTTTTAACATCTACATCAATGATCTCACTGAACTCTGTACTAAGCCTAATACGTTTTGTATGCCGACGACGCTAGTATATTTTTATCTGCTCCAGATTGTCATCTTACATAACGACACGAATTCTCTACTTACCAAGCTTAAAACGCGGTCAATAGAGAACCTTTTAAACATAAATGTCAATAAGGCAAGAGCTGTAACATTTGGACCTAAATCTAGGCAGTTCAATTTTCATGTAGGCTTAATTTGTGGTGGTGCACCAATAGAAATCACAAATAATATTAAAATTCTGGGTGTTACATTTCCTCAGAGCTTGCTGTGGGATAGTCACGTTGATGTTGTTTTAACCAGGTTGGATCGAGCAGTTGGCATCATTTCCCATTACAGATCATATCTCCCGTATCAAGTAAAGATCCTGCTTTATAATTCCCCTTTTTGCTCTCATCTTAATTACTGTTTCCTGATCTGGGGCAAAACAACATATACAAATTTGCAAAAAATCTTTATACTTAAAAAAAAAGCTTCTCAGAATACTTTTTTTCTACCATACAACAGTCACTCACAAGGTCTTTTCCCCAAAGCAAACATAATACCAGTATTCAGTCTTTACAATTATAAGCAAGCACTTGCATCCCAACGCGAACTAAAATATCATCTTGAATCTCTGCATGAGTTGTCATACCTGGAAAAGAGCACTGTGTGTTACTCTACACGTCATAAAGAAGAGTGGATTGTACCAACTCCTAAAACCAACTACGGAATGAAAAAATTATCCTTCATACTTCCAACGCTATTAAACAGCTATAAAAATCCGTGACTGACATGCTTAAAATATTTAAACACGATTAACGACAGCTTTACTGCGGAAATACGTAAAAACTTCACCTGTATTCCTACAATGTGTATATTTAATCGTATGTTTATTGTACTGCTTTGTACCCTCTGTATTTATTTTATTGATTGCTGTTCTAATTTCTTTGTTTCTATTTCATTTTTATTCCTCTTATTTTTGGCTATACTAAATTGCGAAGAGATTATATGTATACTTGCGTGTGTCTTTCCTTGCTTTGCTGTTGTTGCCGTGTAGAGGGGGCTATGGGTCTTTGTCAAGCTGCCGTTTACGAGCAGCCTCTACCAACAACATCCTTCATCATCCCGATGGAAATAAAGAATATTGCATTTATTATTATTATAATGGTACTTAAGGAACCTACAAACTTTCATTGTTCTGTGTCTATTCTGCACTTAGAGCTTAATGTAATTGTCGGGGTAAACACAAATAATTGTTCTATAAATATTCTTGGCATACATAAGTTTTCGCGCACAGACACAACAATGCACTGACTCATTTTAGCAGTCCATAAAGAAAACAATGAATTATTACAAGTGAAGGCCCCAGGTATGCATCCAGCACGTGCCAGAAGTAAAGGCAGCGTGATATTTTAGGGCTCAACCCATAACTCTCTCGGTTTTGTCTCACGTATTAGTTCAAACAGCTCACATTCACGTACACCGCACACACACAAGATTAGAAGCATCTAGATCTCTTCCAATAGTGCTTTGAGGGCTTGCCTTGTACGTTTATTACACAGTACTATCGCCATAATTGCGTGACTGAAAAAATAACTTCAGTCTTAAAATGACTGCTAATGACGGTGAGGGAGGGCCCACCATGCGAGAGCGAGAGAGGTTCGGCGAATTTTTTGAAGTGAAGTTAAGGGTGAGGGAGGGTTGGATAACTTTTCAAAATGAGAGCGAGTGTGAGGGAGGAAAAATAAAAAAGGAGAGAATTTGACCACCTCTGCTTGCCAAGGCCTGCCAGAGTGCTCTGCAGCTCTCCCGTCATACCTGTTACACGTTCTGAGAATACTGATGTCCAATCTGATGTCCACTCTCTTTATGTAATATATCGGAACCAAGAAATGTATCTTTAAAACCCCACGTAGAAAAAGGCAATAAAGAACTGAGAGCCGCCGCGGTGGTTACGGCGCTCGGCTGATGGCTCAAAAGACGCTGGTTCGATCCCGGCCGTGACGGTCGAATTTCGATGGTGGCAAAATTCCAGAGGCCCGTGTACTGTGCGATGTGACTGCACGTTAAAGAACCCCAGGTGGTTGAAATTTGCTGAGCCCTTCGCTACGGCGTCTTTCATAGCGAGAGTCGCTATGGGACGTTATACCTCCACAAACCAAACCAAACCGAAAGAACCGAGACGAAGACAGGGCGGCATGCGGCGATGGTAAATTTGCATTCTCCGGCTCCAGCGCAAAACATGTGTCTCAAGATTTCTGGGCCGTTAAATCGAAGAAAACCTTTTTCTAGAATATACCCCAACATATACCTGAATAATGGCATCCCTCATTAGAAGGCTCCGATTGTACTGAAACCCTGAGCCAAACGAATTGGTCTTTCGGGGAACCCGTCGTTTAGCACTGAGAGCAGACGCGTCGATGGCGATTAATGCAACTTTTTATTTGCTTTTTATTATGACCAGGACACCGGCTACGGTTCACCCTTGTTTTAGTCTAACGCAGAACCGTTTTTTCCCCTAGCTTTCCTCGTAAGTCCTTAAAAAAGGCTAGGCAACAAATTCTATCACTGCGAAGCTAGAAATAACCTTTGAATTAACTTGCAAATATATAAAATCCACCCGAATGTAACGTCAATGATCTTCAATAGAGAACCGGAAAAAAATAGTTAGAAAACACCACAGAATAAACGATTCTAAGAAAATTCTACTCGACTAAAACATCAGCGCCCTTAAGTCTCACTCAGTAAGTAAGCCTAAGATACAAAACCGTGGTCTCTCGTCTGGAGATTCTGCAAGAGCCTCTCTTGGCTACATTCGAGGTGCATTCGAGGCATCATGAATTCCTTTCTCATTTTTAACTGTGTTGCAGTGTTTAGCATGGTAGTGGTTGAAGGGTGAGTGCGAATACACTTGTGCATACTGTAGTACCATTACGGCACTGTTTCCCGAATTTTCAAACTTCATCCTAAACACTCAGAGCCGATAAAATATTTCTAGCTGTGAATATGCGCAACCTGTCTTGTGCTTCTTGAATCTTAATGAGGGCTTTACGCGTCTGCCACTCCATGGACGAAACCGGTTCCACCTCGAGAACGTCCTCCTGAAATGTGGCTTCACTCCATTTCGAACGTGATCCCAAGAGATCGTTGCGTGTATCGAATGAATAACCGGCCAAACATTTCTTGCAAGAAAACATTTAGGCCAGGCTTTGTAGGCGCATTATGCGCAGAGAGAAGAAGAAGAAAGGGAATTTTAATGAAAGAAAGGCGGAGAGGTCGGCCGGTGGTAACAGGGCCCTGGCCTGCTAATCCACACAGGGGAAAGGGAAGAGGAGGAAAAAGAAAGTGTGAATGAAGGCTGATGATGGCATAATACAATGAGTTTTACATGGCAAACCCAAGCATACTCTTAAAGCACGAGCCTGCGCGCTTTCAAGCACACGCAGGCCTGATAGTCTGACCCCCGAGAGAACGGGTGCACTGTATCTGAGAAGGCCGACTACCAGCGCCTGGTACACGTGTAGTAAAGATCGCTCAGAGGGACCCCAACATTTTCCTGCCATACACCGCACAATGCTTGCAAAGCTGTCGAGCTTTTTCTTGAGCACAGAAATGTGCTTCGTCCAGGAAAGGTCACGGCCTATCGTAACACCTAAGAATTTGTGATGTGTTACGTATGGAACAATTTGGCCGTCGATTGTGACCGGATACCACGCCATTATCTTGCGTGTGAAAGCCAATGTTACGCTTTTAGTTGGCGAAAGTTCAAGCACCTGACGGCGCAAGTACGCAGACGTAATGGACACCGAACGCTGCAATCTTGCTTGCACTTGGGGACGCGTGACACTTGATGTCCAGATGCAAATATCGTCTGCGTAGGCGGATATTGAAACAGTCTTCGGTAGTTGTTTGAAAAGGCCAATGAGCACGAGATTGAACAACGTTGGACTGAGCACTCCTCCCTGAGGAACACCACAAGCAACATGATGATCTGCTGTGTCACCTTCAAGAGTCTCCATGTAGACTGTCCGGTTTGTCAAATAGCTTGCAATCCAATTGTGTAGACGTCCGCCTATACCACATTCTTCGAGTGCATTTAGTACTGCATTATGCTGAACATTATCGAATGCGCCCTTTATGTCGAGGAAAAGAGCAGCAGTCAACCTGTGACGGCGTTTTTCATGTTCTACCGTTGACACGAGATCAATTACACTGTCGATGGCAGGCCGGCCTTTGCGGAAACCCGTCATTGTGGAAGGGTATAGCCCATGTTTTTCAAGGAACCATTCTAGACGGGTTAGCACCATACGCTCCATCGTCTTGCCAATACAACTTGCCAGAGCTACTGGTCTGTAGGATGTTAATGTGAGTGGCGATTTCCCTGGTTTGAGCAAGGCCACAATGCGGCTTCTTTTCCACTGCTGTGGTACAGTGGCAGATGCCCAAGAGTGGTTGAACAATGTTAAGAGGGCTTCCATTACCTGTGGGCCTAGATGACGAAGCGCATTGTATGTTATTCCATCAGGTCCTGGGGATGAAGGATGCGTGCAAGCAGAAAGAGCTGCTTTCAGTTCTTGAATTGTGAAGGGGATGTCCAGTCGATCGTCCATCGTGGGGGGAGCACATCGATGCTGCCGAGGTAAAGAAGCGCTTCCGGCAATTCTCGAGCAGTAATCCTCTGCCACCTCTAGTTCTTGCCGTCTATCATGAAGTGCCAATGCACGGAAAGGGTGTTTCTGCTGGGGAAATGTCGGCAGTGCTCGAACAACGTGCCAGATTGTGGAGAGTGGTTTGCGGGGATCCAATCTGCTGCAAAATGACCGCCACCGTTGTTTGCCTAGGTTCTCCAAATAGCGCTGTATTTGCTTCTGGGCACGTCGAGAGGCCCGGAGATCCGAGACATCCTTTGTCCTCCGGTATTTTCTTTCTGCGCGCCGACGAATCGCCCGAAGCTGCGCGTAGATCACATCCACTGGTGCTGTGGAATTTGGCGCTGAGATATTGCGTGTTGCATCGTGCATGGCCGAAATAATACGCTGTTCCACATCTGTTGGATCAGCGAGTTTCCCACAGGTTTTTTTAGAACAATGCGAAAAGCACTCCAGTCGGTGCAACGTATTTTGGCATTTGGAAGACGGTGAAACCACCGTAGCTTCACATACGTCGGTATGTGGTCACTTCCATAACTTTCAATATCAGCACACCACGTTGCGAACGATGACAGGCGCCTGGATGCAAATGCAAGGTCCAGGCAGCTGCTGTAGGTAGTCCCGCGTAGAAATGTCGGCGTGCCATCATTGAGCAAAACGAGACCTGCATTGTTCATGAACGTGGCGATATCCCGTCCTCGAACGTTCGTAACGGCGCTTCCCCAGCCGTGGTGATGCGCATTGAAATCTCCTACTATTATATGGGGTTCCGAAACGCTGTCAAGTAGCGATTGTAGTCGTAGGGCATCAAATCGACCCCTTGGTGGTATGTAGCCACCTATAATAGAGATTGTGCGCCCATTCAAAGTCACAGTGATTGCTACATACTCGTTGCTACTGCCCCCAGGAATTTGATGCCGAACGTAAGTGAGGTCACGACGGACGCATAGTAGTACCTTGCTCAAATGCCCAGCCGCTTCAGAGAGGAAACTTTCATAACCGGACAGTCGAAAAGGAGATGTGATATTAGGCTCACATATTACAAGCACCGGAAATCGGTATTTGAAGATCCTCTGCCTGAGATCTGCTAGGCGGCCTCGCAGACCTCGAGCATTCCATTGTAATACTGCCGATCGAGAGATTTTCTCCTGCAGTGAGGGTGCTGACGACGGTAGAGCCATAATTTTGACTGCTATTAAAGGGTGGCAAGCACCGGTTCAATAGCGTCTAAAATTTGGACAGCAGCCTTAGCAATTGGCGTGTCCACTCCAGCAATTATCAGCCGTAAGGTGCCTATCAGCTGTTTCAGCATCGCCCTGATTTGATCATCTGTTGTCGACACAGCCGGCGGACGCACAGGCGGACGTGTCACAGAGCTTACAGTACGCGATGGTAGAAGTGGCCACTCTGCGGGGTCCTCCTGGGGGGTTGTCAGTCTTCGCTCTTGCGGATCTGGAGGCAGTGGCTTTTGCGCGGCAGAGCGGTCGCGGTCCTCCTGATGTGTTGACACGTCATTTACTGAGCTCAATTTCTTCTGCCGACTTCGTGTCCTCCTCCTGGAGCGACGTACTGCGATTGCTGCTTCTCGGTTTGTAGAATGGTCTCTCACCATTTTCTTCAAGATCTTCATCTCTGTTTTCACCTTCGGACATTCCCTAGATGTTGCTTCATGAGGACCTTTGCAGTTGGCACAAACTGGAGACTCAATCGTACATGTAGGTCCATCGTGCACGCCACCACAACGCGGACATGTTTTCGTGCTCGTACACGCAGCACTTACATGTCCAATCTTCTGGAATTTTCGGCACTGCACCGGTCGGGGCACATAAGGACGCACTGGGTGCCTCACAAAACCCACTTTCACATGCGATGGTAAAGTAGTACCCTCAAACACTAGTTTGACACACCGTGATTTGCCGAAACGATGGATGTCAGTTATGCGAACAGAACTTGATAGCAGTTGCACCAAGTCCATATCCTTGATCTCTATGTCCACGTCAGAATTCACACCAGCAGTAGTGTTAAGTCCATGAGTGAAGAACGAGCGGACTCGTATGTTGCCAAGGACAGACACGGTCTTCAACTTATCCAGGGTTGCCCGGCTAGAGACATCAACAGAGAGGATATTCCTTCTTGCGTTAATGCGCACTTCTTTGACTTGGCCCGGAACCAGTCGTTCAAGAAGAAGAGTCAAAGTCTGCCTGTTGATGGAGTTGAGATTCTCTTCCTCAACAGGCATGTATGAAATTGTGTAAGTGAGAGATTGCTCACTTACATTGGCCTCGTTGGTTGTCTTCTTGCTCACACTGGATTGGTGAGGCATCTTCGCTGGCACAATGGACTTGTTAGCCCGCTTCGTACACACACTGGGCCCACACTCAGTCGGGGTTTTGGAAAGCTTCCTCTTCAGGCGCCGACTCACAATCTCGGTGTAGCCTCCGTTGAACTCCATGTCATCCGAGTCAGAGAAACTGGACGATCCCGGGAGCTCTGAGGGGAGATCCATACTGCATCCAGGCTGATCTGTGCAGTTCACACTGCTAGCCACAGAAGGCAGCAGAGGCGGCGGGTCATCCGCCATCGCCTGGGACGGCGAGGTTGCCTTGAAGGCTACAGAAGCACAAAGTATTTAAAAAAAACAGGAGCTCGATCAAGAGATGCTGCCGTTCGCAGCGCTCTTCTTCTTCTTCTCCCTTATGCGCAGATAAAAGTTTGCAGCATGTGCGCCTTTCGTCATGGGCTGAAAGCATCGAATAGAAATGCAGTTAGCGGTAGCGCGTGGCTGTGGCGCCTTTCCCCCTGTTGTAGTGCCAAACAAAATAACCCAGCGCCCATATTCTATGTTTATTTAGATATATTCATTATTATTCGCTTAACTCCTCTGTGGCTAGTTATGCCGAATTTACTAAAGCGAAGCTCGTTTCATATTTGAAAGTGTAGAAAACCGAAGAGCAAGGAGATCTATAAAAAAGACGCATCCTGCGGCGTGTGGACGACGCTCTCGGGTTTCACCAAACTGTGACCTGCCTTAAGGAAGAAGAATAGGATTTGGAGAGTAGGTCGAACTTGGAGTCAAACAGGGACAGAGCTTATGACATGCCTACACCGGCTTTACAAACAGCGCCATTGGTAATGCGTTTTCCAATTACATGGCATGTATTATAAAAGCTAAAATGCATATTTCATTCAAAGCATCTTTGGTATCTCTGAACAGTTCAGCAGCTTTTTCAATGCCTGTTAAATAGCGGATAGGATTGCTAAAGCAAACTGCACCGATGTGAAAAGCTTTCGTTAGTGAACGCCTTCAGCTATCTGCCTTTTTTATCAGCAGTTTTATCTTCATTTTACACAAAACGTTTCACAACTTATTTGCTCCCATAGTTTGACTGGCTGGTAGCGGGATCAATTGGTCAATTTGCCAAAATTATTCGGCACGCAGTAACACAGAGACAAAGAATAAATAAAAACAAATTAAGATATTAAAACACCCTTGCTCCAGTCACAGGCGAATATTTGTACAATTTACTGATTTTCCACTGAACAAGAAGCCCTTCATGAACACGGAAAAACTGTGTGTTGCTTTCATCATGGTCGATACCGAGTTTCAAATGAACCATCAAACGAAACGAATCTCCAAATTACTGTTCAAAACAAGATCAAACAAAATGTATTTTCAGGCTTCATCCGCTCTCCAATAGAAAAAAAAAACCTTCCATGCAAAAATATACCAGTTGTATTATGAAACTTGCGTTTTGCAAGGGCCATAAATACAACGATCCCAAAAGCACAAGTTATACCTCTTCTGGAAATTTTAGCACAAAGACAACTTTTAGTTTCTTGGTCGTTTAATGCACAGTGCGTTGTGGGCATGTTGTCCTTACTTTGAGTAAGATACATAGAGGCACTTCCTTTCTCTTTTGAATCAGGGTGCGCAAAATAGAATCAAGACGAAAAACGCGGTTTCCTTGCTGTAAACAACAGGACAGAATTAGTCACTAATTTTGTGCGTGTACTTTTACTAACAATTGACATCACATCTCTCGTACGATCTAGAACTCTGCGAAAAGTTTCATGCATTTTAATTAATTGCTTATGCTTAAACTGCGCATACTACCCACTTGTAATGAATGCATCGTTGAGGACGCCTGCTCAATTCATCTCCCTTTGTGCATTTACTGACACACGGTATCCAAAACCTGACATGGAATGCGACGTTAAAGTTAGAGATGTAGTGCTTTGTCAAGATATTAAATATTTCTTCTTAAAGAAACCTTCTTGATTTCGCTGGCCCATGCTTCAATGACTCTACGCATTTTTCAATGCACAAAACAGTCTCATATAGATCACAAAGTCATTTAACGCATACTTGAGGTCCTCACTTAAAATATGATTTACTGAATTTTAATTAAGCATATTTCTACAGGAAAGAATTAACAGTGGACGCTAGAGAGGACCCTCACCCAGCATGTATACCAAAGGTAAGTTATAGTCGAGGGTTTGACGGCATACCGTCTGGTCAGGAATCATGTTGATGCAGATTGCTGGTTCATTGTTCACTATCTAAGATAGTGAACAAGGGAGCCGCAGTGCTCCCGAAACGTCTTTTCATCTTTTGACTTTGGCCAGTGACCAGCAATCTGCATCATCAAAGGTAAGTTAGCTGCCAACATGCAGATCTGGCTCCATCAAATAAACCCTTCAGGAAGAAGGACATGTTGCGCACATTGGTGCTTCAGATGAAAGCCACATACCGGGTTCCCTACACACTGCCCTTAAATGTGGGAACAATGCTGCTCAGATCTGGACGAATGCAAGCACTGAGGACGTTTGCGTAAAACGTTCTTTGTTAACAGGCTTTATGCAAACGCACGCAAAACGTTCTTTTTTAACAAGCATTCCCCAGCGCCAACTTGTGTCAGTGGAGGATGAAACCACACGCAGCGTTTTCAAAGGTTACAGCAGCCCACCAGTCGTCCATCCTATCACAGTTAACCCCGGCAGCACGGCCTACCTCTGCGCTGTGGTGTCTGCGGGAGCCGCGCGTGCGCCTTACAATTCCGGGCATAACAAAAAATCGAACTTATCGACACCGGCCACTAACCAGTTGACACTCTACCTACTGCACGCCGCATATAGTGACCGCACTCATGTGTATACAGATGGTTCGGTCTCAGGTACAAGTTCAACACGTGGGCTCGGTGTCATTGCCACAACACTGCCAGCTAACCCTATGGTTTTCACCATGCAGGTGCTCATCGCTGCAGTCACTTGCATGTTGCCCAATCTGCTGACTTCGCACTGGAGTGTGCCGTCGAGGCATACGCCGGAGTGGAAAAAAAGCGAATTGGACACCGGCTTCGTGACTGCCATCGCCACTGCAACACATGCGCAAGCACCATCCGTGGATGCCTAAGAACTCGACCGACGTTGGGCGGCCCAAGCGACAGGAACAGCATTCTACCAGCAGGATACAAAAGGACAGCCACCTTCAACAACATTCTGTGGGCTCGGTGGCTGTGCCACAACACTGCCAGCTAACCCTAAGATTTTCGCCATGCAGGTTAGTAAAACGGAATCCCTTTCTAAAAAATCTAGCAATTACGCTTTGATACAGCTACCAAGCCCTCTTACCTGTCTTGCCATTGTAACTGAATACGTATCCGTGACTCGTTCATTGCTGTTATTGTCGGGGTACATAGAGACCAACCCCAGCCCTAACGAGAATGGTGCCATACTAAGTGAACTACAGAAATTAATTTTTTTTCCACCTCTTCCACGCCGCTCTCCTTCAGTCTTTATCTCCTAAATTCCCCTCCCTACGCAGAGTAGCATGCCAGCGATATTGAAACGCCGGCTAAATTCTCTGTTTCTTCATTAAAGAGTCTCTCTCTCTCTCTCTAATTGCCGGCCAGGACACTCTAATCGTGTAGATGGATGCAAGATTTGAAGCACCAGCTCCTAGCTCCTGATAAGAAAAACTACTTGATTTGACCCAAAGGATGGCTTAAGTAGAAAGTCAGTACGAATTCAGGTTTCATCAATTTATGACTACAAGCTATGTCGTTTGTATAAACTCTGTTTACTAAAAAATAATGACGCCATAACAAGCTTAGCACAACTAGCGGAAAACTTCCCTATTTATAATGTTCGCCATCCCGAAGTGCGGTACGTCGCCAAATGCAGAACCAATTATGGACATCAAATGTTGAAATTTTTACTTCCCACACTTCTAAATCGCGTGTTAAAAGAAACTAACATTGACATATCTGGTATATCACCAAAAGAACTGCGTGAAGTGTTTGTATAATGATGCCATACACTGACCTTTTTATTTTTTTTTCTCTTCTATCTTTTCCTAGTGCTTTCCTCTTCGAATGATTTTGCTTAACTCGTGTATTTGTTTTCTCCAAGTGTACTTCCTTAGCCGCACGTTTTTTATGCTGTCCGTGTGCTAGGGGGTCAGGGCTCCTCAAGCTGTTTCGCACAGCTTTCAGCTGCCCTCCTCGTATCTATTTGGTTGCAGAATAAATTTGATTGATTGATTGATTGAGAACCTAATGGCTCTGCAAAAAGAAATTTACAGCGTCAAAGGTGAGACAGCTGAAACCACCCAGACTCATATTGATGGTTTAGAAAACCGATTCCGACGAAACAACCTAGTATTTTACGGCATACGCAATACAAACCCATCTGATACCTCTGCGCAGTGGGAACAACTAATCATTGATCAATGCAATAGCCTTTTAAACATAAATTTAGACACAAAAGAAATCGAACGCGCTCATCGCATCGGCCGAAACTCTGACAGCACAGACTATCCAATCATCGTAAAGCTCACATACCACAAAACCAAAAAGCTTATCTTGGCTAATGGACGCAAGTTGTAGGGTACCGATATTAGTATCGGTGAATATCTTTCACGGCCTATTAAAACTGCTCCCAAGCACCTTGTTGCGTTTGCAAAAGACAAAAAATTAGCTTTAGCCCGTCCCTTCAAAACCCTCCTCAATGGCCGCAAGCGCTATTACTACGATGCATCATCAGAAACAGTCAAAGAAATCTCGTAGCCATCATCTCCTGATACCAGAGTAAGAAACTGTTGACATCCAACGCCTCAGCACAAGCTTTCATTTTCCGTTATCTTCATTAACATTCGTAGCTTTCTTCCGAAACGCGATACCGTATTGAACCTGATGTCATCATCCGATAGTAACCTGCTCATCCTAACAGAAACTTGATTGACCAACGATGTTAGCCACCATGAAATACAGACAGACTTTCCCGGTTTTGACATTTATCGCAAAGACCGTAAAGAAACACGAAGTGGTGGGGGGGGGGGGGGGTGTTAGGAGCAAGCCAACAGTTGTCATGTACGCCAATTAATCTTGCCTCAGATCTGGAAGTTCTTTGGCTTCTCCTTGGATTCTCGCCCCAAACAGTATTGCTTGGCGTCTGCTACCGCCCTCCAAACAGTAATCCTGATTTCTGCACAAAATTACATCAAATACTGTGTGATGTTGCTACTAAACACCTTAACGCACATATTCTATTATTCGGTGAATAACTTTCGAAACTTTGATTAGGGTACCCAAACTGCTGCTAACACTGAATCGGATTATTTTCTTCACGTGTGCCTTAATTTTAACCTCACCAAAATCATCACGAAGCCGACATGAGTAGCAAAAAACTGCCAGTATTCTCGACCTGATAATAACAAACCATCCGGAAAGCCTAACGTGTATTTGTTTCCTACCAGAGATCAGTGATCACAAGGTAATCCATGCCACATTTTCCTTTGCTCCAACACCAAGTGTCCCTCACAAAATAACTACCGCTCTGCACGACAAAGAGAATGAGGCCATTGATAATTAACGGCCTTTTTTCTATTCTTTGAAGCATTATTCCGTAACAGATCTCTTGAAGACAACTTTTCGTGAAAATCGCCACAAACCATGGTTCACAAGGTTCATAAAACCAATAGAAAATAAGAAAATAGACTTTTGCGCGCTGCCAAGCATAGGCCGTGCACTTCAGCACGGAATAAATACTACGCAGCCAAAAAACCTTATGCAGTGGCCATCCGCGACGCAATGCACGCTTTTTCCCGAAATGATTTGCCTAACATCCTACGTCACAGCCCAGAAAATTTTTGGAAAATAATACACCCCCAACATCCCCGGGAAGTTATTCTCACTAACGAATGTGATGAGATCATTACAGATACTAACAGTGCTACCAAGTTCAATCACGCAATTTCATCTGTATTTACGAAGGATGCCGGCATACTTTCTGCGTCTATCCTTCCCAGAAACATAATGAATAACATGCCAGCCATAGCGTTCTTTGTTGACGGTATCGTTTCCAAAATTCAAAATATCAAACTCTCATCATCAGCCAGCATCGACGAACTCCACTCGAAAGTGTTAAATATCAAACGTACCTCTGCAAAATATTTGTGCCTCATATTTTTGCAGTCATTGTCTACAGGTATTTTGCCTCACAACTGGAAGGTGGGAAAGGTCGTTCTCGTCTACAAATCAGGTAATAAAAATTCCCCTTTGAATTATCGTCCCATCTCACTAACCAGCGTGCCGTTCAAGATCATGAAATATGTCATATACTCACAAATCATGAACTTCTTAGACACTAGGAACATCTTTCACCATCCACAACATAGATTTAGAAAGGAGTTTTATGTGAAGCACAGATGAAACTTTTTGTACATGACCTGCATGCAATTCTTGAGTGTAAGGTCCAGACTGACGCTGTATTTTTAGATTACGCTAAAGCATTCGATAATGCATCCCACCGACGCTTGCTGCTAAAACTTTCCCTCCTAAATATACACCCTTATGTATTAAGACGGTTAGAACAGTTTCATACTAATCGTACTCAATCTGTGCTCATAGCCGAAGCCAGTCTTCTAGCCCCCTACTCGTAACTTCAGGTGTCTCACAAGGATCCGTCCTGGGTCCTCTTCTTTTCTTAATGTACATTAACGATTTACCCTTGCATGTGTCTTCCTCAATCCGCTTGTTTGCTGACGACTGCGTCATTTATGTCACAGCAACTGGTATCCCGGACCAAAACGCTCTTCAGGCTGACTGACCTTAACAGTGTACAAGAATGGTGCGATCAGTGGTTAATGACTCTTAACCGTAACAAATGTAAGCTCATGTCATTCACCCGAAGTCTTAGATTTTTTCGTTCTACTTACACAATAGACAACCTACCAATAGAATCTTGCTAACATTTAAGTACCTATAGGCATCACACTATCAACTAACCTTTCCTGGAATGCGCTCTTTTCCAACATCATTTCATTGGCCAACAAAAAATTAGATTTCCTCAAACACCACATATGCCATGCACCAAACGACTTCAAACTACTAGCATATAAGTCACTGATAAGACCTAAACTTGAATATGCATCCGCCATCTGGAATTCCCATCAAAACTACCTAAAGGCTAACGCCGAACGCGTTCAAAATCGCGCTGTTAGATTCATTCATTCCGCATACTCATACGACATCAGTGTACCGTCTTTGAAAGCTGAAATTAACTTCTCACTTCTTTCCCACTGCCGGCGCTTTGCTAGCCTCTGCCTTTTTCACAAATTCTTACAGTTGATTGCACAAAGCACCCTACATCGTACGCCGCATGCACATATCTCAGCGCACTGGTCATCCGCTTGAAGTTGTCCGTCCACGCTCTTTTACTACTGTATTTTTGGCCTCCTTCTTTGCCCGAGCAGCAGCTGATTGGAACGGCCTTCTCCATCAAGCCGGAGCCATTACCTGTCCATCAAGATTCCACCAAGAGTTAACGTAGCTGATGTTAGATTAGCGGCATCAGCGGTGGCTTGTGCGATCCATCGTAATACGCATCCTGTGTTTTGCTGCTGCTTTCCTACCCCTGAGGAACACGGTGTGGTGATAGCTGTTACCGGGGGGCATCATCATTGGCCCGCGGACCACTTGTGATTGCGTCATCTCCCAGCAAGGCTTTAACAAGAAGGACCGGCCCCGCTCCGGAGCATTGCACTCGGCAGCGGCGTCAGCGGCGGCTCGAGCGATCCATCGTAACACGCGTGCTGTGTTTTGCAGGTTGGTTTTTCGCTTCCCGAATTGTAATAATACCCAATATATCTGCTGCTGTTGCTGCCACTTCTGTCGCTGATGCTCTTGCTTGTTTTGAACTGAATAATGTCCGCCAACACTCCGTCTGATATATGCCTAGCCTGCCTCGCAACTTTGAACAAGGGTTCCGTCCTTATCACATCCTCTGAATGTACTTTTGCTCATCATGCGGGCAGTTGTTCTGGAGTGGCTGAATCAGCCATCAAGGCTAAGCCCGACATAGGGAAATCATGGTTATGCCTTACGTGTAAGGGTTCCAAATTGAGGACAAGTCAAAGCTTTAAAATTGAGTCTGGGGCCGACATTTCGGCAAAGCTAACCACAATAAACAAAAAATCAGCATGCTTCTTCCAATCGTGGAAAAATTTGATGAACTACTTACTATGAAAGATGACATTCAGGCAGTGCAGAAAATTGTCGATTTCCTGTCGAGAAAATATGGTACTCTGCTAGAAGCAGTGACATCGGAGGGCATAAAAATTGGTGAGCTAAGATACAGGGTTGAGAAAGCAGAGACTAGCAATTCACTCCAGCAAATTAGGAAATTGAAAAAGGAGATTAACGACTTTTATCAATACAGCCGCAGAAAAAATCTCGAGATACATGGTCTTGAACAGTCTGAGGATGAAAACCTTGTGGTAAAACTTAATGGAATGGCACGCAAACTGGACCTGCCGGAAGTAACAGCACAAGACGTGGATGCTATCCACAGACTGTCTAGCAAACCCGACATGGTGCCTGCTGTGCTTGTCCGCTTTTATGCGCGAGCGATGAACAACCAGTGGAAGGACCAAAGGAAACTCCTCAATGATAAGCAGCTAAACGTGCGCTTTTTTGATAACCTATGTCACTATAACAAGAAGCTAATGTGGTTTTCTAAGCTCAGAGCCAAAGAGAAATCATATCAGTTCGTTTGGTTCAAGAATGAAAAGGTGCTTTCTAGGAAACAGCCAGGCGATTCTGTCATCCAAATGAAGAATGAGGGGGACGTGGACAAGCTTGTTTAAGCAGGAAATGTTCAGCTTTTGTAAACTTTTAAATGTCTATAATGACTAATGACCACAGCTATTATAACACTACATTATTCACCAATGCCTTGAGGGAGCTACGGCCGGTTCACAAGTTCTTATCCGTGTTTCATCTCTACTCGCGCAGTCTGCGAAATAAGCTTATAGACGTCAGCTTATACCATGAGTCACTGAATTTTAATTTCAGTGTCTTAGCCTTTACAAAAACTTGGTTAGCTGGACCAAATGATGTAGTCCTGTTTGATAACTATCAGTGTGAAGCAGTGTACCGCTGTAACAAGAAAGGAGGTGGTGTCGCACTTTATGTGAAGAAAGATATAACGTTCACCGTCATACCTGAAGACACGGTAGTCAAGTTGATTATGAACTGCTCACAGTTAAGAACACTGCCTTTACAATAAGTGTGCTATATCGCCCGCCGTCTGGATCCTTACAAAACTTCTATAAGTTTTTGAAGACCTGTGCGAAAACCTTATGAGCATAAAGACACCTTTTGTCATTACAGTGGACTTCAAGAATATTAATCTGCTCTCCGCAGATTATCATTCTTGCAACATAGTGCAGATTGCTCAATCTGCTGGCCTGAGTAACGTGATCAGTGTACCTACCCGTATAACCGCAAATAGCGAATCACTAAATGATTTGTGCTTTACCAGCAGTACAGATTTTGACTCTCGAGCCGAAGTTCTAAAGACGGGAATTAGCGACCATTTGCCAGTGTTCTGTTTTGTTCCGATAAATAGCGAAGTTCCTGAAACTGATTTTATTCTACGGCATATCAATGATCATAACATACTTGAATTACGTAGTCTGCTGACAGGTACAGAATGAAACAATGTACAATGTTCTATACTCTGAAAATGTGAATGAGGGGTAGAATTTCTTTTTTGGCAAAATAACTCACATATATTACAAATCTTTCCCTATCAAGCCAGTAAGAAAATATCGAAAAGCCAGAAAACCATGGATCACAAAAGAACTTGTAAAAAAGATGAAGCTACGAGACGCAATATTCCAGGTGTTTATTGCAACCAAAGACTTAGACACGCTAGCAGAATATAAAAAAGAGCGAAATAATTTAAACTCTGATCTAAAGAAAGCGCGAACAGTGCATTACGTTTATATATTTACAGACAACTACAACTGCTCCCAGAAAACTTGGAGGCTAATGAAATCATTACTTGCTAAAAACCGCTGCTCAATACAGCAAGAGCTTAGCATTGATGGTGTCACTTACTCGTGGTCTGACCTGGCTGACAAATAAAATGCTCACTTTTTAACTTTTAGAATATCGGGTAGTAGCTGTGCAAATAGCCCCAACGTTGAGTTCTAGACTGGCAGAGTAGAAGAAAGCATCTTTCTGCAGCCAACTATGCCGCATGAAATCGCTGCTGTTATCATGAAGTTGAAAGATGGCTGCGCAAGTGGCTTTGATGACATCGCAGTTCGTCCAGTGAAAGCTGTGTCAGATATTTCATGTGTTTCTCTTTCGCGCATATGTATTCTTAGAGACGGGTTGTTTCCCGACAAAATGAAAATCGTCCGCGTCTGCGCAGTTCATAAAGGCGGCGATAGTACAGTTCGTGGTAATTACATACCTATATCCGTGTTAAACGTGTTTTCAAAATAGCAGAGCAAGTAATAAATTATAAGCTTATTTTTTTTTTGGTTAATAAAAGAATAATAACCGAGCATCAATACGTGTTTCAGAAAGGCAAGTCAGTTGAGTCTGCCTTGCTCAGCATTAAGCAAAAAATAATTGCAAACATAGAAAACAGACTCTACACACTTTGAATATTCTTAGATTTTAAGAAAGCTTTTCATTCTATAAAGCATATTATTCTTTCTGCAAGCTAGATCGATATCGTATTCGGGGTATTGCACTCAACTTAATGAAAAGGTATCTCCAGAATCGCTTTCAATTTGTATGCCTCGGGAACAACACATCGAGTCTGGAAATCATCAAATGTGGTGTCCCACAAGGTTCTCTATTAGGGCCAATCCTATTCTTAGTCTATATAAACGATATTGTAAATATACCTCGAACATTGAACATTTTCTTCTTAGCAGATGATACGAATGTCTTCTTTAAAGGAAGTAGCATAACCAGCCTAATAACTCAAGCAAACACATGGCTGCAAAGACTGTCATCCTGGCTATGTTGCAGTCAGCTGAACTTGAAGCCTGAAAAAACCAACTACATTCTTTTTCGTGCAAAAAACAAAATTGCTGATGTCTCTATCCATCCTGTTTTCCAAGACAAACCGCTGAAACGCGTGAGCGTGCACAAGTTTCTTGAAGTATATTTTGATGAATACGCAGTGAAGTATAGAGATTTCTAAAATCACTTCATGTTGAATCAACTGAAGTTTATGATACCTACCGGGTTTAAACTCCAATCGTACTACGCGTTGATGTACTCTCGTTTGTACTATTGCATACTAGTATGGGGAACTCCGACGACAACCAATAGTGAAAGATTACACGTGGTATAAAAGAAGGCTATAAGAATAATCGCAAATAAACCACGATATGAACACACCGCACCTATTTTCAGAAATATAAGATATTGTTAGTTTTCAACAAGTTTCGGTCCAGCCCCGCTATGCAGGTGCATCACGGACTCAAGTCTGTTGGTTTAACATTTATTGAATCCTGTAGACGCCAGAATTATGCTTATAATATACGTGAAGGCAAATATGTCAAAAACAGAGCTCGAACATCGTACGCAGCGCACCCAGTTGGCCATCAAATTCGCGAACTGCTTAATGCTTGCCCTCAGCTTGTAGATGCCCTATCCGAGTGAAATTAACCATCTGCGTTTAACAAACGGGTGAAACATCTCTTCAGTGTATAGTATGTATAGGAAATGAATCTGTCTCGCTGTGTATAGTGCGTACCTAAGCTGTGCATTCATGTTTTAAATCATGTTACCCATAGTTCCCGCCAAAATTATGATCACCATAGTGTCATTGGATTATTGTTGTTCTTCACAGTGTTATTGTGGTGTTATTGTAAGGTCATTGAATGCATTCCTTATGCAGATCAGTTGTGTTTAACTTTATGTTTCGGTCGTTTTACTTTCGTCAGTGTGTGTACGCCATTTAATATTGTACTTAGTCAGTGCAACACAACCTTTTTGCTTTTGTTTCTTGTAATGCTTTCTTGCTTTTTCTCATCGTTGCAGTGTTACACTTGATCGTCGCGCCGCGTCTGAGGCGCTGTGTGCAAATAACGATTCCAAAACCTAGTCACGCATCTGAATATGCCTTTTGCCTCGACTATCCAGACAGAATAAATTAAATTTGTGTATGCATATACACTGTAATAGTTTATGTCAAAAATAATTGAAATGAAAAGAAAAAAAGTCCCACCCCTTATGTAATACCCCGCAATAGGGTTTTTTTGGGCAATGAACTGAACTGGACTGTACCTACGTCGTGGACATTCCTGTGAGACAGACCAGTTTTATCCAGCTAACTTGGCATCGGACAACCTCCACCGGGTCAGAATTGGCCGCTTTTCGTGCGGCTGTGCAGTACATCGGTGCACAAACACCCCACAAATGGGCTGTGTTCTGCGACTCAAAAGCAGCTCTACAGTGTATTAATTCTCTTTATGCAATGGCGATCACGATCAAACTCGTAGCGGAATTAAGACATCTCCAACACCAGGCGCAGAAAGAGGGTCATGACATCGTCTTCCAGTGGATACCGGCACACTCTGGCATTGTCGGAAACGACGCAGCTGACTCTGCAGCTCGAGCGGCTCACGGCAGTGCCAACATTGTCCAGATACCGTTGACAAGAGCCGACGCAGCAAGACATCTGCGAATTCTTGGCCGAAGAGAGCTTTTAGCGTCATAGTCTTCTACTGGCAACTCCACATGCCGTCCATATGCGGCACTGCAGCAATAGCTAGGCCGCAGCCTTCACTTCTTGATCAATCTCTCGCGATCAACCATTAACTGCATGCCACCTCCCAGGGTGGCAGGGAGGGTGCGCTGCCAATCCAGTGTGCGGAACGCAATCAAAGCAGGCGTTTGCAGTTGGACACCAACGCTACGTACATGAAAGCGAGATTGAGGTTTCCACTGACCCACGGAGCCGGTTGTGCGCCTTTCCTTTCGTGAACATGAACGGATTTTGCAAAGTCGTCAACGCCAATAACTCAATGAACGCCTTCAGATCACTTGTTTTGTTTGGTTTTTGAGGAAAGAAAATGGCACAGTAACCGTCTCACATATCTCGGTAGACACCCGAACCGCGCCGTAAAGGAAGGGATAAAGGAGGGACGGAAGGTAGAAAGAGAAAACTGAAAAATGAAAGTTGCATTTTCATGAAAGGCGCGGCACTGCGCAGCGGCGGAACACCTGTGGCTCAGTGCTACTAATGGCGCATGCGCAGTAGTGAACAGGGAGTGAGAGAGAGAGAGAAATATCCGCAGCGATGCGCGCGTTGTGACGTCATGTTCCTCCTAGGAGTACCGCCACGGCGAAATCGCAAGTTCGCGGCCAGTAAAGCTTTCGCTTTAAAAACATTCCTTGAAGAAGAACGTTTACACTTGCAACACCTGTAGTGGCATTGAGACGCATAATAAATTTTCATTTCCTTGTTTTGTTTTCCACAAGTGTAGTGTGTACCACCATCTGCATTCGTCAATAAAGGTTGAGGCTGTTAATCTGCCCTGCGTTGTCTTTTCTGATTCAGCGGCAATTCTTGCGTTGTATCAAGTCAAATTTACCGGTGGTCCTTACTTAAAGCGTTTTCTTGCGAAATCTAAAGCTCTTGCCGGAACCTCAGATTAGAGGACGTTCTTTCAATTGACCCAATTTGAAGACAGTGCGATATGTTTCTAGGATTTCTGCAAGTCAGGGCAGTTAGCTCAATCGGCCAATTTTTCAGCAGTTTAGTTAACTGCGAGAATATATTTAGTTTAAGATATTTCGATGCTATTGAAAGATATCTACCCATCTTTGCACAGTGTTCTGCAGAGAAAGGTTTCGCTGAGCCATTTTACAAAAAAGAGGTACTAGGCGAGCATTTGCCAAATATTACACATAGTACTACGTGTTTCCAGAAAGTAAAGGTGCAAAGCCCAGCTCGGCTGTTGAGTGCAAAGGTAATAATTGAGTGCAAAGGTAATAGCTGCACATTTCTTCATTTTTTCAGATATTTGCCGCCATTACCAAAACAATTTTTTAGCCTAGGAATGAGCTTCTGGACTACGTGGTCGTAGAGCTCTCCCGCATACTGGGCAAACTACGTCCTGAATGTTAATTTCAGCTGCTTATCGGCAAATGCTTTTCAAGCGAGATGCTTCTGCTGGAAAACAAATGGCAGCGGCTAACTTTGGCGCCAGGTCCGGAGTACGGACTATGGGGGACTGGCTCCATAGTCTTCCCGTATAACCCTGCCACAAGCGAGGCGATGGCTTTCGCAGTACGGTCCCGGACGACTCTCAAGAAGCCGGCCTTCGACAGATGTCAGCAGTCCCTTGCGTTTGGTTTGCATTGTCATAACCTTTTCAAGGGTTCTCAATATGCAACAGATTTAATTACTATTCTTGGAGGCCTGAAGTTCGCGTTAAAAGAAATATGCCTCACTGTCACCCGTCTATTGAAGCAAGTTCCACCTTCGATTTCGCAAAGGCCATCATCTACAATAGGCGGCCTCCCGCTCGTTTTTTCATCATGGACATCGGCTCTGCCTTCCGAATTTGCTCGGCACCACTTCGCCACAACTCGAGCGATCCTTTACATAATCAGAAAATGCAGAGGTGAGACTGCGAATGGTAGCTCTTGGCCCGCCTTTTGAGCACATTGAGAGGACTCATCATGGATTGCACACGGCATTTAGCTGGAATCTTGATCAGCGCAGATATATGCAAAGTGTGCTATTACCGGCCTCCTCCGTTTTGCAATGGCGATAAACACCTCGCTCAGCAAGGAGAAACTTTGCGTGAACTGGGAAAATCAACAGAGGACCTAGACACGTTCTTCAATTTCTTAGCCGTTTTATAAGCTGCATGCATGTAGTCCATATTTTAAGTATGATGAGTAGCACCACTTGTTTTCTAAATTTGAACCATTGTGTTAGAGAGAAAAAAAGTTTAAAAAAACATTATCTTCAGAGAAACAACCGGAAGGATTAAGTCATCATTGATGTTTTAGTGACTCTGCAGATAATGCACATCAGTTATCCAGCATTAATATATAACTCTGGAAAGAGTTTTGCTCCTATCTCAGCTGCAAGCGTTTTAAACGGCGCGAGATACGCGCAAAACACATTCTCTTTTATTAATTTCCGAGAACATCAACCTACTTCATGTATTTCGTGCCTTATTCGCACTCAGCTCCTGAAACTTGACATGAAATGGGATATTCAAAGTTGAGACAGCGTATTTTTCAAGATATTAGACATCTTTAGCATTCGGTCGAGCGTGTTACGTACTAGGGGAAGGATAGCGCCAGCCACTTCCTTCCCATCTAGTTCGACGAACTTTTACACATTCGGTGTGCGTATAGAGAACGAGAAGATTGTAAAAGAAAAACTCCCTTTGTTCCTTTCTCTCCCTATCCGTTTTGACTTTTGAAATCGCGCGGCCGTTGACCATTGTGCCGTAGCTAGCGACGCACTTCCTTGGCATGTTTCGCTGGCTTCTGAGCGCACATTGCCGCGTTGCCTCGGTCGCTATCTCCAACTATGCGGCGCTGGTGACTTTGGCGTTCTGTTCCTTTATGTGTTAGTAACTTCACTGTAGCAAAAACTTCGACGGTGTTTCGTTTTGTGCTCGTGACCTTCGAAGCCTGCCCCTTTCTTTTTACCCCCCGCCACTGTTTCGTGACCTGCGTCGCCAGTTTGCCGCCGTGAATTTTCTTGTGCGTCTGCTTGTTGCAGTTGACAACATTGGCTCTGGTGGTTACCTTTGTGCCTACGGGCTTGCTCACCACCCTTACGTGAGTCGACGAAAGTGTACGGTGTTCTGCGCCGCCTTAAATAACTGTTTGTAACCCAAGTATGGTGTTTCGCTCCGGAACGCACCGCTTCCGCCTCGTCTCTTTGCCATCTATTATGCGTATACGGAGGCACAGTAACAAAACTTGACACGCAGAAAGCCGATAGGACATCGGAGGCTATGGACCGAGCGCCGCGACGAAACGCACTCAACTTGAGTGAAACACCCGAACACCGAAAGAAATTATACCCTGTGGGTGTCTCTCCAGCGTGACGTATGACCTTCTTCTGTTGTCCTGCCCAGTCGACCTCCTGGAAGCTCATCACCATCGCAACTGCTTTCCAGAACTTTAAAGAGGACTTCATTTTTGTACACTAATATCAGCAGCGTGTTTGCGTAAAATATTAGCCTTTCATTCCTAATTGACTCCTGCCAGGCACCTTTAGTAACAGTATCAGAAGCATGGGCAAACAATTTTCTTCTGAATCAGCTCTCACATTCTTTCATTGTGACAGAAGGTCTCGAAGAGCGAGCACTGGCCTTATCGTTGAACAAAATGATATTTCAGCTGTCAGATTTATTATCACATCCTTTCTTGAATGCTCGTTGGTTTCATTGGATGTTGGTATAGTTCCTCTCACTGTTGTAATTTTCTGTCGCTTTCCGGATATGAACGGTACATTCGCATCTTTATTTTATAGTATAACAGGCAAGGCTTGTTAGCGTTGTTCTAACTTCAAAGTAATAGTCTTTAGCTACTTTATTTCTCTAACATAAACTGGGTAACGTTATCCGTGCCAGAGCGAGACGTAGAAGATAACTCCATTTTTGTCAAGCATGTCTCGAGTCTTCTGCAATTCAGCATACCATACAGCCTAACAATCAAAGGCTAACACAGGTAATACTTCGAGTCGAGTTTTAACATATAATCGTGACATCTGTACTGATATAGATCAGGTGGATAGAATTTCTGAACATGATCGCATAACTGGTCACAAAACGTGGATACTAAGTAAAAAGAAAATAAGGTTTTATAATGAAGCAGAGAAGATCGGTTGAATTTAGAATTGTCTAAGGCCTAAATCCGCTTCCGCAAAAATTTTCACTTCCACTCCGTAGAAGATAACTTATTACTGTTTTGAACGACTTATAATAGTCTCATTGATAGTTCCGTACCAGTCATCATCCCTATAACTTACAACATTGTGCCTTGGAACAATCGACAGCTTCGTCTTTGAATAACCAGGAGAAACGACTATACAAAAAGCAAAAGAAAGTAATCTTCCAAATGCATTTCAAAAGAATAAAAAAAGAAGACGAAGACCTAGTGGGTGCTACGTGTCTGCTTCTAGGTCTGTGTTTTTGCTTTTCGCTGTCTTCTCGCGTGTGGCGTGGGTCGGACAGTGCCCTCCGTGAGACCGAATGCTGACGACGCCCCTGCGGAGAAATTCCCGGCACGGTGGACGCATTCTCAAGTGAGAAAACCCAACCGGAACCCTCAGGGGCAAGCTAGGCTAAGCCCGGCGCTGCCGAGCGAGGCCGCGCTACGCGTCTGCATGGATTCTGCGTTGTCGACGACAGCTACGCGGATGCCCGCTGTGCTGCCACCTGACGCAGCCTCCACGTCCACGCAATCGTCAGCGCCTCTAGGCTTTCAGCCTGCGCCGTCTTCTGATGCTACGACTTTGGCCTGTGACATGGACTGCTCCACTGCCTCCATGCCCGTGGCACTCCCTGAAGAAACTGTGCCCGTCGCGCCAGTTCAGTATTCCCACCAAGGACGGTCACCAGCGTCTGAGCCTCCTCCACAGATGCCTCCCGTGAGTCAAGGCTCTCTTCCGCCTGCTGCGAACTCGTTCCGCGTTACCATCAAGCCTACATTGCGCTTTGATATGACTGCCATCCCCGCCCGTAATGTTCAAGCCACAATTGACCACGCTCTTGGCTCTT
Source organism: Amblyomma americanum (assembly GCA_030143305.2). Classification (NCBI taxonomy): domain Eukaryota; kingdom Metazoa; phylum Arthropoda; class Arachnida; order Ixodida; family Ixodidae; genus Amblyomma; species Amblyomma americanum. The sequence continues at coordinate 61,483 of JARKHS020000619.1, read as the reverse complement.
CGAACTACAGCAGGTTTGTCGTCCATCGCCCGTCGAACACCATCACGGTAAACTTGTCATCCTTGATGGACACCCAGAAACTTTGCGCAGTTACGCGGATCCCCCTGGATGACAGCAAGCATGTCCCGGTGCAAATATATTTTGCATCTGGTCGTGACACACTCCGCTGCATGGTTTATCATGTCGACAGCACGAGCCCTCCTGAGGAGGTGCGCGCAAATATTCGCTGCTCAACTCACGTTGTACTGCAAGCACGGCCTATGGGTCACCGGGGCTCATACCTGCTCATCCTGCAAGGCCCGTTGACTCTCCCGAAGTACCTTACCTACTACGGTGCGATCGTCAAACCACAGCCCTTCCGACCTCGTCGTATATTTCGTTATCACTGCCACAAATGAAGGACATGCAAAATACCTGCCCTAATCCAGCAGCTGTGGCCGACATGAATGAACCAGCAGTTCTTTGTGCCCTGTGCAAATCGCCGGACCATGACATTCGCTCTCCCGCTTGTCCAAAGAAGAAGCAAGCGAAGAAGTTTGACAAGTCGCCTCCATAAATGGATGTTCCTACAAGTTATCGCTTTGCAGCTCTCGCACGACAACGACTTCCCTGAACTTTATCTGAGCCCGCTGCTCACCATACGCCTCCTCACCAGCGTACATATGCACAAGGGGCTCACCTTCCCGGATCAAATGGTACGCCAAAACGTCCAGTGCATCCATCACATGTGGATACCACAGATGAAGACACAGCTTTAGACAATGCAATCGCGGAGGCTCGCCACCGAATAGACGAACACACCCAGCGCCGGGAACAGTGTCGTTCTCAATCCTCTCGAAGACTTCTAATAACTCGGGAGCACTCATCACAGGAATCAACTAAGGTAAGCACTGGGCCACAATCAGGTGCCGACCACCTGTTAGCCGTGACTACCCCGACAGTGGATAAGATATTAGCGCTGATGAAGCAGGTGACATCCCTCATCGTGGAAGCTCTTCGGCCTCGTCATGGACAGCGCATCATCATCGGTGGTGGTGCAGTGGAACTGTCGAGGATTCGCTAATAAGACCTCTGAAGGGAACATCCGCTTTCGCGACGGAAAGCTGAGGGCATGGGTGTTCCTATTGCACGAGCATAATGCACTCCCACGCCTTTCAGGTTTCTGCGCATATCATTCACCCTCTATCTGATCGCCGTTGCAACGCCTCCTCCCTCAGCCCAGGTAAATCCGCAATTTATATTCACAGTTCAGTTTCGCACACATTGCTCGACCTATCACGGTGGTGCAACGCACGTCAAAAGGTTGTCGCCCTTCTCGTAAAACCTGCACGCACACCCCTTGTCCTAGTTTCTTTTTATAGTCGTCCTGGCTCCGCATCTCCCAATCTGGGATGCGTTCGTTTTCTACGTTCTACCAACTCCGGTATCCCTATTCTAGTTGGCGGTGACTTCAACGGCGCACACACTGCGTGGGGTTACCCATCGGATTCCTCAAGGGGTGCACACATCCAACGGAGCTTTTCGGATCATTCCTTTGAACTTATAAACCACCCGAATACTTCTACCTGCCCGCGAGGTGGCCCGTATTCACCTGATTTGACTTGGTGGTTAGGCCCCGGTAACCCTCGTTGGGCTGTTGATTCTGATATTTGGGGTAGCGATCACAGCGCTATTTTTATCTCCCTCACGCCTACGCGTCTACGGAAAATACGCCGCACTCTACGAATAACGTCATGGGACTCTGTACGCGCACACAATCATTCATCTACATTCAACCCCTCTTCAGCACTGTCTACTCTCTCTGCTGTTCTCGCTACTCACACTATTACCACTACTGTAAATGAAGACGACCCAAACCCGGACATACATCTCTTGAATCTGTGGGCTCTTCATCGCCAGGCGGATCTTTACGCTACTCGTCACCCCGATGACCCTTCGGCTCTTCCTACTCTTCACTGCGCTACCGCACGGGCGCGGCGCTATGCAAAGCGGCTAGGCAGGCAACGCTGGGCTGCATGGTGTGCCCGCCTGTCCTCTACGCAGTGCAATCGACATCTTTGGAGAATGTTTCACGCCATGGAGCGCCCTTCTCAGGTTCCAGATTACACAGAGAGCATTCGCATCGCGCTAAATGTGGATGAGGACACATTTGCACAACAAGCGGCCCGTCAATGTTTTCTAAACAATGACTGCACCGCTACGTCTCCACCTGACGTATAGATTACAGAGCCCTCCGATGGGATTACTTCTGACCTCACCATGGCAGAGCTCCTGGCCTCCATTGAACGTTTAAAAACTACTACTACTCCCGGGTACGACGGCATACCTAACTCCTGATTCCGTAACTTGGAAGGGAGGGCTTTGCAAACTCTACTTTGCAAACTCTACTTGCAAACTCTACTTGCAAACTCTACGCCAGCGGTCGTCGTCGCCCACCACCGCGAACCGGGCACGTTCTGCGGCACAGACGACGTTGATGTGGACGACTGGCTGGCCCTTTACGAACGCGTCAGCACGCACAACAGGTGGGATCCAACGCTGATGCTCGCTAATGAGATATTTTACCTGACCGGCACCGGGAGAGTGTGGTTCGAAACCCACGAAGATGACTTGACCTCATGGGACATATGTAAGCAGAAGCTCCGCGACCTCTTCGGGAAACCCATCGGCCGCCAACTCGCCGCCAAGAAGGCACTCGCGTCCCGCGCCCAGACTTCCTCCAAGCCATACATAGCCTACATACAAGACGTCCTCGCCTTGTGCCGTAAAGTTGATAAAGACATGTCCGAAGCAGATCGAGTTGGCCACATACTGAAAGGCATTGCCGACGATGCCTTTAATCTGCTTCTATGCAAAGACTGTTCCACGGTCGCTTCTGTTCTTGAGGTGTGCCGCCGTTTCGAGCAAGCCAAACACCGGCGCATTTCTCACCGTTTTGACCGGCTGCCGAACACTGCTGCTAGCTCCTCCTGTGAAGATCTGCCAACATTGCGGCAGCCTTCCGACCCGGCTAACTTAACCCGTATCGTGCGCCGCGAACTGGAGGCGATGACGCCCGCTGTTTCTTCCTTGCCGCTGCCGGACAACACCTTGGCCCTCATCCAAGCCGTCGTTCGCCAGGAGGTTGCGAACTTGGCCGTCCCTTCTCCTCGCGTCGTGGACAACGCTCATGCCAGCCCTGACCCTCCAGTGATTGCAGCTGCCACTTACAGTCGCAGCTTCTCGCCTCGGTACCGATATCGCAATCCTGCCGAATGGCGTACCTCTGATGACAGGCCGATCTGTTTTACCTGCTCTCGCGTCGGACACATCTCCCGTCACTGCCGCAGCCGTTGGTCCCCACCACCTCGCCCCTACTCCTTCGTCGACCGCCGCAACGACTACGGCCTGCACCGCTTCACACCACGACCCGATCCGCTCCCTGACGAGCCCGCTCCGCACGCTCGTGGGTCCAGCCGCTCACCTTGCCCATTAGGCCGCCGCTCCCGTTCTCCTCCCACACGCCGCAGCCCTTCTCCTTCGACCTCCCGCCATTTCTCGGAAAACTAGCCGATGCAGCTCCCGGAGGTGACGCTGCATCATTGACCCGGCCTGAAAATCCTGTCTTGACCCCCGCTGCCCAACGTAATCTCTTGAATGCTTCTCGTGGATGGTGTCCCGGTCCTTGCCCTCATTGATACTGGTGCCCAAGTGTCTGTCCTGAGCTCTTCTTTGCGCCGCCGTCTGAAGAAAGTTTTAACGCCTGCCGCCATGTCCACGGTTCGCGTCGCCGATGGCAGCCCCGCTGCCGTGATTGGAATGTGCACTGCAAGATTCAGCATTGCCGGGCGTCATATACCCGTTCTGTTCACCGTCCTGACCCGGCGCCCTCAGGACATAATCCTTGGCCTTGACTTTTTAACCGCCCATTCAGCTCTTATTGACTGTTCCTCAGGCCTTCTTCGATTGGATCTGCCCCTGTGCAATGACGACTCCACCAGCTCACCTCGCCTTCAATCCACCGAGTTTGCTCGTCTCCCGCCACAAACTGCTGTCTACATCCCTGTGTCGCCTTCTCCTCCCGTCCCTGATGGAGACTGCGTCGCTTGCCCTATCACCGCTGTGATTCTGAATCGTAATGCCCTCTTTCCCCACACCATTGTCCACATCACCAACAACTGCACCTGCCTCCCTGTCCTCAACTTCAGCCTGTCCCCTCAGGTACTTCCGAGCGGCATTTCCCTTGCTGATCTGTCCCCGATGACCGATTGCACAGTTTCTGTCCTGGCTCCTGACCCAACGACTGCCGTCTCCAATGTCCCTACATGGCAACCCTCCCGTGAGGACTCTATTTCCCGGATGATCGCGGCCGATCTGCCCATCTGCTGATTCTACAGCTCTTCACAGCCTTTTGTCCTCCTACAGTGATATTTTTGACTTTGGGGACCGTCCCTTGGGTCAAACCTCTGTTGTCGCCCACCACATTGACACCGGCGAAGCCCGCCCTATTCACGGACGGCCCTATAGGGTCTCCCTCGCAGAGCGCCGTGTTATTCAGGCAGAGGTGGACAAGATGCTGGCCCGCAACATCGTCGAGCCTTCGAGTAGTCCTTGGGCGTCCCCTGTCGTGCTATGTTAAAAAGAAAGATCAAACCTGGCGATTCTGCGTCGATTACCGCCATCTGAATGCCGTCACAAAGAAAGACGTCTACCCTTTGCCCCGAATTGACGACGCTCTCGACTGCTTGCACGGCGCCAGTTACTTTTCCTCCATCGATCTTCGCTCAGGGTACTGGCAGATCGCTGTCGATGAACGGGATCGGGAGAAAACCGCCTTTGTCACCCCGGACGGCCTGTACCAATTTAAAGTCATGCCTTTCGGCCTGTGCAATGCCCCTGCGACCTTCGAGCGCATGATGGACTCCCTCCTGCGCGGTTTTAAGTGGACGACATGCCTCCGCTACTTAGATGACGTGATTGTCTTTTCGTCCACATTCCAAAGCCACCTGCATCGCCTTTCAGCCATCCTTGCCGTCTTCCGCCGCGCTGGTCTTCAGCTGAACTCGAAGAAATGCACCTTCGGCCGCCGTCAGCTCAAGGTCCTTGGCCACTTGGTCGATTCTGCTGGGATCCGACCCGACCCCGACAAAGTCCGCGCCGTGCGTTCCTTTCCTACTTCGCGCTCCTCCGGTGATGTGCGCAGCTTTCTCGGCCTATGTTCCTATTTCCGCCGGTTCATCCAGAACTTTGCGGAAATAGCCCGACCTCTTACCACGCTCCTCAAGAAGGACATCCCGTTCTCGTGGGGACCCCCCCCCCCAAGCTGACGCCTTCAGAGCCCTTATCAGTGCCCTAACTGCTCCACCTGTGTTGGCGCACTTTGATCCTTCAGCCCCTACGGAACTTCGGACCGATGCGAGCGGCCATGGCATTGGTGCCCTACTTGCTCAGCGGCAACGCAACAAGCTTCGCGTTATTGCGTACGCCAGCCGTCTCCTTTCTGTGTCAGAGCGCAACTATTCTATCACCGAGCGGGAATGCCTCGCTCTGGTTTGGGCTATTGCAAAATTCCGCCCTTACTTGTTTGGGCACCCTTTCTCTGTTATCACGGATCACCACGCCTTATGCTGGCTTTCTTCGCTCAAAGACCCTACTGGCCGGCTGGGGCGCTGGGCTCTTCGCCTTCAAGAGTACACATTTTGTGTCGTCCACAAGTCCGGCCGCTAGCACCAGGACGCGGATTGCTTGTCCCGTTACCCTGTCGATCCGCCTTCCTCCAACGAATGCGAGGCTGACGCCTGCGTCTTATCCATCTCGGCCTTCCGCAACATTGCGCAAGAACAGCGCTTGGATTCGTCGCTACGTTCCCTCATCGACCGCCTCACTGCCAACCGCTGTGATGCGTCCCTCGGCCCGTTTGTGCTCCATGAGAACGTCCTCTACCGGCGCAATATGCGGCCTGACGGCGCTGACCTCTTGCTCGTGGTCCCTCAACACCTGCGCAGCAGCGTCCTTGAACAGCTTCATGACGTTCCCACGGCCGGTCATCTTGGGGTCTCCCGCACCTACGACAGCGTGCGCCGCCGCCTCTTTTGGCCCGGTCTATGCCGTTCTGTCCGCCGTTATGTGGCCGCTTGCGAACTGTGCCAACGGCGGAAGACGCCCTCGGTTCTCCCTCCCGGGCCCCTTCAGCCGATTCCCATCCCCGTAGACCCGTTTTCCCGTCTCGGCCTCGACCTGCTCGGCCCTTTTTCGGTGTCTGCTATGGGAAACAAATAGATCGCGGTCGCGACGGACTACTGCACGCGCTACGCTATTACTCGAGCGATCCCAACCAGCTGCGCTACTGATGTCGCTGACTTTCTCCTGCACGACGTCATGCTCCACCACGGTGCTCCCCGTCACCTGCTCACCGATCGCGGTCGCTGCTTTCTTTCCAAAGTGGTCGCCGAACTCCTCCGCTCCTGCTCCGTCCGTCATCAATTCGCCACGGCCTACCATCCGCAGACGAATGGCCTCACTAAACGTCTGAACCATACCCTCACCTACATGATTTTCATGTACGTCTCCGACCATCACCGCGACTGGGATATTAGCCTCCCATTTGTTACATTCGCCTACAATTCTACGCGTCACGATACAGCCGGTTTCTCCCCTTTTTACCTTCTCTTTAGCCGTGATCCTTTGCTGCCCTTCGACAGTGTACTGCCCGCCACCGCCTCCACGAGTCCTTACGCTCGGGACGCCATCGCTCGCGCCGACGCTGCCCGTCTTGTCGCCCGCCAGCGGCTGTCGGCCTCCCAAGTCAATCAGAAACGACGTCATGACTGTCGCCGTCGTGAAGTGACCTACTCTCCCGGCTCCCTTGTGTTACTCTGGATCCCTTCCCGCCGTGTGGGCCTTTGTGAAAAACTGCTCCCCCGATATACAGGCCCTTATCGGGTCGTACGTCCGGTGACCGCGGTGACGTACGAGATCACCCCGCTACATCCGCCATCTCCGGCCGCTGCACCCCGCACCGACATCGTCCATATCAAACCTTACAACTCGCCGTCTAGCTGGCCTGTGTAGTGCGCAGCAGGACGGTGATTTTGCCGCGAGGGGGGTCATGCTACGGACGCTGGGAGGACGACGAAGTGGTGGGTAACGAAGACGACGCTGAGGTGCGCGCTTGTGTGCTGAGAGTCTTCTCCAAGCCATCGGTTCCTTGCGTAGCAGATTACCTCTGCTCTTTCTACTGCTGCTTCTAGCCGCCACGTATCATTACTTTTAACGAAGTGTGGCTTTCTGGCGTCACGCCGGGAGACTGGAAGCATTCTATTGTGGTTCCAATACCCAAGTCAGGTTTGCCTCTAGTATCTCTCTCAGCCCTTCGCCCAATTTCCCTTACGCCTACCATCTGCAAGCTTTATGAAAACATTCTAGCCGCACGCTGGTCGTGGTGGCTGGAATCCCATGATTGTTACCCAGATTCCCAAATTGGTTTCCGCCCTCAAATTGGAACGGAGGACGGCCTTGCTACTTTGGCTGCTGGCGTGCTTGATCACTCTCCGCAGAGTCACCTTGTACGAGCCGTAATCGCTACAGACATAACAAAGTCATATGATAACATCCTTCACTCTTTCATTCTTGCCTCCCTTCAAGCTCTTGGTCTCCCTCACCGGTTCCTGCTCTCTATTCACGCCTTTTTAGCAAATCGAACCTTCAGCGTGCGTGTCCACGGAAAGCTCTTTGGTAACTTCACTTCCAATAGAGGAGTGCCGCAGGGCTTCGTTCTCGCCCCCACATTATTTATTGTGGCTTTAATTCCTCTTGTTCGAGCCCTAGAGTCCATTCCTTCTATCCGCGTGCTTGCGTATGCCGATGATATAACCTTGTGGTGCTGTCATCCAGATGCGTCTATTCATCAGTCGGTGCTTCAACACGCGCTGGATGTATTGACATCTCGCCTCCCACCTCTGGGTCTAACACTCTCTCCTACTAAATCATGTTTCATTCGAATTAGAAATAAAGCCGGCTTACGAAAAGCTCCCCGTTTAAATTTTACGGTATATAATGCTCTGATTCCTCAGGTAGGAACTGTTCGTATTCTTGGTCTTCTCCATACATCTGGGACTGGCACCCGTGGCTGGCAGCCACCCGTAAATCGGCTCACGCTACTCCAGGTCTGATTCGTCGCATAGCTATGCGCTCTGGTGGCGCACGTGCTCATACGGCCCGCCAGCTTGTGCGCTCTATCCTTCAGCCACGGATAGTATATCATCAGGCACAATTTCAACGTCTCACCCGCAGACAGTGCGACTCCCTTGAAGCTATCAATCGTGAGGCTATGCGCGTCATACCATATCTGCCTCGTTTAACACCCATACCTGTGCTACAGGAGTTCGCACAACTTAATACACTCAGTGAAATCATCGACCAACGGGCGGCAAATAGAGCTCGAAAACAGTCTCTCAAACTTCATCGTTTAAAGACACTTCCACCGTGGTCCTATTGCCAGCTCACTGACAATCGCCCCACTGTTTCCCCGTCGGTATCAGCAGCGTATCTGCCTGAAGGGTGCATATTATACACGGATGCATCACATTCTGCAGAGAGGGGAGTTACTGTTGTGTATAGTCCATCTCATCCGCATCTCAACTCTCGCGCGACGTATACTGCGGATACGTGCACTCCCCTGGCATTGGAACTTCAAGCCATTTATAATGCCATTACTTCCCTTCCTCTCGTTCCAACATTCAATACAGTTCATATTTACACCGACTCCCGCGCCGCCCTTAAACAGCTTAAGGCTGTTCGACGAACGTTCCAGATTTCACAATCAATTCATGTGCTCTGCGCAAAGTATCCATGTCCTGTGCGCATACACTGGATTCGCGGCCATGCCCAGGATCCACATACCATTCAAGCGGATGCTATGACTCATCTTCATACATTAGACGATCCGCCACCTTCCCCTTTTCCCCCAGATCCGTTCCTGTCCCATCTTTCCGATTCCGAAGTTCTGAGCCAGCGAACACGCGCTCTAATTCCTCCGTGTTCGCACCCTCTCCCCCGTAGTCTTACTCGGCAGGAGGAGGTATCCGTGCTCCGGATTCGGGCAGGGGCGGCTCTGACACCATCTGTCCGTCATCGGTGGCGTGCCAAAGATCTGCCAGCACCTGACAGGTGCCCTCACTGTAGCGCTGCACCGGACACTTGTGATGTGCGGCACTTGTTATGGACGTGCCCAGCGACGGCTGCTATCAGAAAACGGCTCCTCAGGGAGGTGGGCCTGCGGTGGAACCGCGAAAGTGATTACGTGAAGTGGACTATGGACAACCGTTTCATGAGCAACCTGTGCGACTACCTCAGCGCAACGGTTCTTCACTCCTTTTAAATTTCAATCCCGTGCATTCCTTCCCCCCCCCCTTCCTTTTTCAACTTATGCCTCATGGCACACTTCTCGAATAAAAAAAAATCATGTCACAAATCCTGGCATGCTCTGGTCAAATCAAATTGCCGAAAGTTCATTGCTCAAGATTTACATTCTGTCGAAGCGCACAGAATAACTCGAACTTGTGTCCGTTTGGTAGCGTGTCCGAGCCTACGGGCTGAGGAGAGATGGAACTTGTAGTTTGAAACAACGAAAACTATCGGGTTTAATGGCGCTTTTGACCAAACTTATTTTCATATGAAGAAAAAGCAAACAGTCAAAAATTAGGAGTTCATTCGTCGAGCGAGTGGGTGAGCCTTGTCGCCAGTGCGCAGAGGGTCCTTTCTCACTCAACACGCTCTTTGGATCCCCTAACATTCCACTCCTTCATCAGGCGGTGGCCAATCGAACACGAGGCACATTTCTCCAAGATGGGATGGGAAAAGTAGCACAGCACTGTGGCAAGCCGACAGACTTGTTGCAGAGTCGATCCGTGGGAATGGGCGAGGACAAATCTCAAGTCCGCTGCTATTTCCCATAGTGGTGCAAGCGGCTCTGTGTTCCCGCAAAACAAATGTGAATCTTGCGGCGTCGCGGGCCTCAACTACGGCGCGCTCTGTATGGTGTGGCCGGCTCCTGACGGACACGGCTAACTATTTTGACGCCGCCGTACCTTTTATTCCCCCTTCGTCTGTCCGCCGTCGGTCGCTGCCCCCCGGCGTCCTTTACCGGGAAGCAGTCAATGGGAAGGTTATTCCACGAACCGAGCGAAGTGTGAGAAAAATTCCGCAGGCTCATTTTCAGCGCGGCAACATTCGGTGGGGTCGCCGGCCACTTGACGCCGTAGAAGTCGCCAGTGCTGTCGCCGCCACCGTGGTCACCCCGGTCAAGGGAGTCTGCGCCTTAATCCACTTGGGCTGGCGTGCATTCTGTTCATTGCAAAGTGACAACGAACACTCTGCCATTTTATAAAATGTCTAGAAAGTTCTGTCATGTCATAAACCCCAACATCCTTGCAGACATAATTTTTATTATGCATATGGCGCTCCAATTCCCGAAGCTGAGCCTGCCGAAGTACTCAAAAATGCTTTAAATGCTGTGTTTACTCTTGCAGAGCACTACATCAGCACCTCCATTAGACAAACTTTTAAATACTAATAGGGTAGTCATTAGCGGGTCTGGAATTTTAAATTTTCTCGGCAGCTTGAAATTTCCACAAGCTCGGATAATTTTTGCTTTAGTAATACAGTTCTAAGGAATATTTCTGATGTCTTATATGATATGCCCTATCATGACACCGTTTCTGAGTCAGTCATTATCCCACTGGTAAAACACCTGACGACTGTCGCACAGCAAAAGTAAGTCCCCATTTCTAAACTGGAGATCGCACTTCCCATCAGCAAACCTCTAATCTCCTTAACAAGTACTGTATGTAAACTTTCAGAACATGCCCTATACACTGCAACCATTATTTATCGTGAGGGCCATAACCTAATTTTTTACTACAATCACGGTTTTCGGAAAGGCTATTCGTGTGAAACACAACTAGCAGGCTTTATTAGGGAGCTAGATTCGTCAAAAGAGCTGGGTTTTCAATATGAGGCGTTTTTTTAAAATTTTTTGGAAGAATTTGATCGCGCACCTCACCATAGGCTCCTACTTTCACTAAATCAACTGAACATTCATCTTGAGGCCTTTGAATGGGTACAAGATTTTCATTCAAGCCGAAGTAACTTCACTTCTCAAACAATTGGTTCACCACTAGGAAATATAACCTCGAGTTCTACAGCGAAGTGTATTAGGTCTTTCATTTTTTTAAGCTATATTACTGACTTATCTCCAGCTGTGCAAATTCTAGTACTGCCCCCTTTCTGTTTTATTTTGTGATATCGCTTTCACGCGGTGACCACGTTACCTTGAACAAGCACCTAACCCCCACTTCCACACTCATTTGCTGATAACACTGATTTGCCATAACTGCCTACATCGAATAGAGCCAGATATCTATGCAATAGCATCCTGATGTTGTTTCTGATTAATGTCCTCAACGCACCTAAAACTAAACTGAACTATTCCCCTAGCCGCAATTGCATATACACACGTTATTCCATTATTATTACTGCCCATGAACTTACAGCCTCATATAAGTACCTTGGTGTTCACGTTCAGTCCTACTTGTCATAGAACCATCACATTAATCTAGCTCTGGCATCTGCCAACCGCTCGCTGGGTTTATAAAGCATACTCTTAAACATGCCCCCGTAGACGAAAACCTACATGCATACGCAACACTGACACGTCCTAAAGTTGAAGTTACATATGGTATTTGGGATCCTGCGCAGGCGTACTTAATAACATCGAAGCCATGCATAACCGTGCTTTGCGTTTCAACTTCCCAAATTATTGACAATACTCCTGAATGCTTCTACTATAAAATCGCGCTTAGTTTCAAGACTTATTGAACCGCCGTTTAACTCTTTTTCAGAACCTGTATCATCATCGACATCTTCATGGCGATTTTTTAAAATCCGTGATTGCCGTTCTTCTCATCATGAATGTTCATGCAAAAGTTAAACGCGGCAGCTGTCACACTAACCATTTTGCGAGATCATTCACTCTCCGCACAACGAAGGTTGGAATAATTACTTTGACACATCGCCACTGAAACTAATTCGTCTAAATTCCAAGAGCTTCCACGTACATTTGTTGCCATCTAGAAGCCTATTGTGTTTTATTTTTTTCAATAGTGACTTGCCTTGTAACATCTCCTGTTACTGTTGAACTACTGACGTATAAGCAATGAACGTTTTCCTTTTCTTCCCGATTCTTAAGTGTATTATCGCACTTTTGTACGTATCATTTTTTCATAATTGCATGCTTGTTTTTTAATTTGTTTTATTAAAGCGATGTTTTTTGGGTATAGCTTCAATTTCTTTTTGTCTGTGCATGCTCCTATCATGACCTTGTACATTGCCGATTAGGTAACGCCCTCGAACTGAGAGCCGTTCAGGGTATTTGGAACCAAAATGTACGCGGAATTGCTGATGCTCAACATTCATAGGTCCCTGGAAGTTCTCATACCACCTAAGGTTCTTTAACGTGTACCGACATCGCACAGTACACGTGCATCTAGCATTTCGCCTCCATCGAAATTCAACCGCCGCGGCCGGGATAGAACCCGCGTCTTTCGGTCCAGCCGCCGAGCGCCATAGCCACTCAGCCACCGCGGCGGCTGCAGGGCGTATGTGAGACACAGTTTGCTCCTCCCGGGCATCATCTCGCGACGAGTTATTTCAGTCGTAGCGGCTGGGGTAATCAAGTTTTTGAAATTATAAAAAATGATAACGCTATTACTAACAACGATATAGATATCTGTAATTGCAACCAGGTATGTAACTACAAGTAATACCTAAAAAGTTAATTATCGGACATTAGTTAACCTGGATAACCACTTAACTTTACTGACCAGTTTCCCAAGTCTGCCTATATATTTTTAAAAATTAGTGATCAGCTTTCCTGAAACAGCTCGTGTGTGCACACACACATACACACACACACGCACCTGGGCAGGTTTCCCACCCACCGATGTCCAGGTGATCAGGCTGCCACTAAGCATGCTGCAGACATGCACAAACACAACGGCAAAATGAGGTAAATGACCCCTATAATTGCTAGCGCTCTAAAACTTAAGCAGCGAACACAGTAATTACAGTAGTTCTTTGATGTCACTTCTCACAAGCACAGAACTAAAGAAAAAATGGTAGACTTCAAAACTACACAAAAAGTACTACAGTACTACACAAAACATAGCAATACTACAGTACAAAAAAAGATACTGCAATACAAAAAAAAAATTTACAGCGCTCCTAATGACTACTTACGTGCTAATAATTTGTGTCATCGTGTGTGACCACTTAACTATGTGTTGCGTAAACAGTAATCCGATGCTTACAAACCCCGAGAAAAATCGTTCGTTGTCTGTTCGCACACACTGTACGCCTACCGGGAGCGCTCCGCGTGTCGGCACCAGAGGTGGGCAAATGCCCTTGTTTTTACTTTTCCTTCCTCAGCCTCAATTTTGAATCCATGGCCCTCCCTCAACCCCGCCCTCATTTTGAGAAGTTATCGAACCCTCCCTCACCCTCATCCTCACTTCCAACAATTTGCTGGCCCTCCCTCGCCCTCGTCCTCACATCATCGGCCCTCCCTCACATTCACCCTCACTAACAGTCGTTTTAAAACTCGAGTTATTTTTTGTAGTCGGCAACTTCTCGCGATATTACTGAGTAATAAGCATATAAGACACGCCCTCAAGGCACTATTTGGCGATAGCCTAAATGCTTATAATAGTGTGCGTTCACGTGTGCGTACTGTTGTTTGAGCTAATACACGAGACAAAATCGAGACAGTTACGAGTTTAGCCCCAAAATATCAGTGCGCCTTTACTTCTGGCACGCACTGCATGCATACAAGTGCTCTGCACTTAAAACATTTAATTGATATCTACGTGCACTGCTCAAATGACTCAGCGCGCTGTGGTGTCTGTGTACAAAAACTAAGGTACGCCAAGAATATTTAGAAAACAATGAAGTAAAGCTTAACATGACATTTACAATAAGTGCTAAGAACAGAATAGACTCGCAACAAAGAAAGTTTGTAGGTCGCTTTATTACCATTACCCGATAACATTGCACTGGGTCTTCTCAATTTCACTACTTCTAATCTGCCGCCATTTCGCACGGTTTGCTGCATGGTCGTCTGATGACGCTTCCCCGCGCACTGATGGAAGGTGATGAAGACGACGCTTTCAAACTACAGCGTGAGATGCTTGCAGTTTAACACGCGCGAACGCGGGTACGTGACGAAGGCGATGGCATCGCTAGCACAGCTTGAGAGCTTGGCAGTTCGTTCAGAGAGGATGTTAAGGTTTCTCCCAACTGATTATTCAATTGAGGGAAGTGTATGAACCGACCTACTTTAAACCGCAGTGGCACTCTTTCTTGGTGATGTGCTCAGCCTTACCTCGCGTGTAGTGCTCTGTTGCTCTATCTGTTTGCGATGTGCTTCGTTGCATTTCCTGAATGGTTTGTAAATAATTTAGTTATTATAAATGAAATATATTTTCAATGTAATAAATATCATGCTTAAAAAAAGCTGTGGTGTTTGCGTGGTGGTCTGAAGAAGCGGCCAGCGTAACTGATTTTATAGCGTCGCCGCACTTTAGCATCTTATTCCCCCAGATATGAAGTTTTTTACTTCTCTAGTGCCATACCCCAGTGTGATACCTGCTTTCAGCTGCATTGAGGCTCTTACGCTGTGGCTTAAAGTAAGTCATTATTCACGCCACTTCAAACTCAAACCGGTCGCTAAAATGCAGAATTTAGGCTGAATAATGGTAATCATAAATTCCTCGAGTCTCCAACGAAAAAATTCCTGTGGAAGCTATTCTAGTGCCCTAGCACTTCCACTTTGCCGAAAAGCGGTTGTCTGTCTGTCCGAAGCCTGCATATAGCACGTGGACCCGCTTGGTCACGTGACGTTGTGAGGTGATCAGAAGGCTTCACAGAACTGGCTGCATTGCAGAAAATACTTATATGAAATTCAACTGTATAATCGAAGTCTGTTGGAAGCATTCGTGCGGAATGTTTTCATTCATACTGTGGGTTGCTCAGTACAGCCGTATCTTCTTTCTGTTTTCTATTTTCGCTGCAATTGCGGCATAGGAAAACGGTGCCGCAGTGTGGTGGGCAAAGCTAGTCGCTGTATTTTTGCCATGGAAATAAAGCGGCAGCTTAACCACCATGTTCTTAATAATCACTCGCTCTGCCTTGCAGTAAGAGATCCTGAAAAGCAAAACTTGTACTGCTCTCCAAATTTCTTTCAGGCATGGTGGGGAATTAATAATCAGCGTTTGAGAAATGCGTAAACGTGCAAGCCAAAAAATCACGTGCGGTTTATCTCTTGGGATAACCACAAATTATCGCACGCTAGCACTTGAAGTTCTGGATCTGCAAGGTGTTACCATGACAGTTTGCGCGTTTGCTTGATCTGAACTAGCTTGCATTGGTTGATATATCATGAGCTGTAAGGTTGTGCGATATTGCATCATTTTATACTTGTACTGCCGTAGTATTGGTCATTATCTACATTCACAGATCCCCGGGGGTCCTGCGCTCCTGGCGCAGAGGTTCAGCCGTTAAGCTATGCGTTTCCGCCCTGCAATGGCAGGTGCTGCCATCGATGGAGCTTGTGAGACCCATGTTGTTCCTGAGGAAAGTCTCGAGACTAATCATTATTTCAACTGCCCCGGTGGGCAGTTTCCTCATACTGCAGAGAACAGCTTGTGATGACGTAGCAACGTCACGTGACCAAGGCGGCCCACGTGCTAGACGCAGGTTTCGGAAAGACTGACATCCGCTTTTCGGAGGAGTGGAAGCACTAGGACACTAAAATGGCAGCCGCAGGAATCGTTCACTCCAGACACAGGGAGTTAGTGATTACCACTATACAGCCCAAATTTGCCGCATTTTAGCGACCCGTTTGAGTTTCGAGTGGCCTGAATAATGTTTTATTTTAAGGGACTGCAGCGGAAAAACGGCGTGGCACCGAGGGAAGACACTAAAGAAATAAAATAAACTTCAAAGCTGGTGGAGCGGGATCCGAACCTGCGGCGATGCTAAGAATTCTGTTCCGGTGGCTGCTGCTTCAGACCACTGCGCAATCGCCGCAGTTTTTTTTAAGTTTGGTATTCATTGCTTTGAAAATATATGCTATTCACAATAGCTATGTTATTTACAAAGGTTTTAGGAAACGCCACGAATGTGCAGTGATGGCGTAGAGGTAGAGCGTACGTCTCGCGTATTAGAGGATCAGCCCTCCCTGTGTCGATGCAATTGCATAAGCAGGACTGGGGTGCGGCCTGATCACAATGAGCTTAACCTACAAAGCATTCCTTCAACAGAACAGGATTTGGCCACCCTGGTGTAGTACTTGGCCACAACCTTCTATGAAAAAACCAATTAACTCTCGGCACTCAGTCCCCAGCGGCTGCGGAGCAACTGACCAAGGCGGCGGTCAGACCTGCGACGCAGCAGAAGGTGCTAAGAATTCCTGGCTCCGGATAGGCCACCATTAGAATATAAACATGGCAACGTTTAACGCTACAACCTTATCTATTGAGGCTAGCCTAGAACTGCTGTTGGAGGAACTCGTGGGAATTAAATGGGACGTCATAGGGCTTAGTGAAGTTAGGAGGACAGGTGAGGAGCATACAGCACTAAAGGGAGGGCACATACTGTGCTATCGCGGATCTAGCGGATAGAAGCTGAATGTGGTGCAGGCCTACGCGCCTACATGCAGTCATATATAGTCTGGCCATGATTACCAGACTGTTGAAAGCTTCTATGAAGGCGTGCAATCCACAATGAACAATATAAAATCACAGTACAATAATAGTGGGCGACTTCAATACGAAGGTTGGAAAGAAGCGGGCTGGCTACCAGGCGATTGGCGAGTAGGGGATAGGTTCTAGGAATAGCAGGGGAGAGCCATTGGTAGAGATCGCCGATAGAAATAATTTGCGGATCTTGAATACCTTCTTCCCCAAACGAGAGACAAAGAAGTGGACCTGGAAGTGCCCGAATGGTGACCAAAAATGAAATCGACTTCATACTATGCACTCAACCTGGCATCGTTCAGAATGTGGATGTCCTCGGAAAGGTGCGTTGTAGCGACTACTGAATGGTAAGATCTCGAATTTGCTTACACTTGAAGAGGGAACGGAAGAAGCTAGTACTGAGGAATTCCAATAACGATCTAGCCGTAAGAGGGAACATAAAAGTTTTCAGGATATTGCTGCAGAACAGAAATTCAGTTTTAACAGAGTAAGGCGATCTTAATCTTCATACAATAAACAAAAATCTGACAGCTATCATTACAGAGAGCGCGGTGGAAGTAAGCGGTAGGACGGTTCAACGCTATATCGGCGAGCTATTCCTGGAGACGAAATATCTGATTAAGAAACGTCAAGGCATTAGGGCGTCTAACATTACAGACAGAATAGAACTAGCAGAGCCATCGAAGTTAATAAATAAGCGCAAGGTAGCCGAGGTGAGAAACCTTAATATGGAGAGAATCGAGCATGCTCTGCAGAACGAAGGTAGCATAAAAGCGGTGAAGAGAAAACTAGACATAGGTAAAAAGCGAGATCTATGCGTTAAAAGACAAAAATGGCAGTGTCATTAGCAATATGGATAAGATAGTTAAAGTAGCCAAAGAGGTCTACACAAATCTATACAGTAGCCAATGTGATCAGAAACTTAATGATAGAGACAGTAGCTCACAGCAATGCGTCATCCCGCCAGTAACGAAAGACGAAATAAAGAAAGCCTTAGGAGTATTGCAGAGGGAAAAGCAGCTGCTAAGGTTCAGGTACCAGCAGATCTGTGGAAGGACTAAGGGGAGATTGTGCTCTAAAAATAGCCACCCTGTATGCCCAAAGCCTTATGACCTCGACCGTGCCAGAAGCTTACAAGAACGCAAACATAATCTTAAATTATAAGAAAGCTGATGGTAAAGGACTTGAAAAATTACAGACCGATCACCTTACTGTCCATTGCCTGCAAGGTATTTACATTGGTAATCGCTAATAGAGTCAGGGTAACCTTAGACTTTAATCAATCAAGTGGTTTGTTTTATGGGGGTTTAACGTCTAAAAGCGACTCAGGCTATGAGGGACGCCGTAGTGAAGGCCTCCGGAAATTTCGACCACCTTGGGTTCTTTTACGTGCACTGACATCGCACAACACACGGGCCTCTAGAATTTCGCCTCCATCGAAATTTGACCGACGCGGCCGGGATAGAACCCGCGTCTTTCGGGCCGGCAGCCGAGCGCTATAACCTCTCAGTCGCCGCCGCGGCAAATCAACCAAATGATCAGGCAGCCTTTCGTAAAATATATTCCAAAATAGATCATATTCAGACTGTCAATCAGATGATAGAGAACTTTCAAGAATATAATCAACCCCCTATATATAGCCTTCATTGATTATTGGAAAGCATTTGATTAAGTGGAAACATCAGCAGTCATACAGGCATTGCGGAATAAGTCTGTAGACGAGCCTTATGCCAAAAGAGCGGAGGATATATATAGGAACTTCACAGCTACCATTGTCTTCTATAAAGTCAGCAATAAAATTCAGATAAGGAAGGGCGTCAGGCAAGGAAGGAGACACAATTTTGCCAATGCTGTTCACCGCCGATTTACAGGAGGTATTCCGGGGCCTGAATTGGGAACAGTTGGGGATAATAGTTAAAGAAAAATACTTAAATTATCTGCTATTCCCTGATACTATTGCTTGCTGAGTCACTGAGGAGAAGAAATGCACACCAAAGTGATTCAGTTAGACAGATGGAGCAATAAGGTGGGTCTAAAATTAACTTGCAAAAAACCAAACTAACATTCTACAGTATCACAAGGCAACAGCAGTTCACACTTTGCACCGAGGTGCTGGAAGTGGTAAAGGATTACGTCTATTTAGGGAAGCTACTGACAGCTGATCCGGATCATAAGAGGGAAATAACTAGAAGGATAAGAATAGGGTGGAGCGCAAATGGCAGGTTCTTTCAGATCATGAATAGCAGGTTACCAATGTACCTCAAAAGAAAAGTGTGCAAAAGCGGTACCTTACCGGTACTCACCTACGGGGCAGAAACGTGGCGTCTAACGAAAACGGTTCAACTTAAGTCAAGGGCAACACAGCCATCCACGGAAAGAAAAATTAAACGTGTAACGTTAAGAGACCGGAAGCCGGCAGAGTGGGTGAGGGAACAAACGCGTCTTAATTACATCGTAGTCGAAATCAGGAGCACGAAATGCGCTTGGGCAGGGCATGTACTGCGAAGGCAAGATAACTGCTGGTCCTTAAGGATAACGGAGTGGATTCCAAGAGAAGGCAAGCGTAACAGGGGGCGCCAGAAAGTTAGGCGGGCGGATGAGACTGGGGAGTTTTCAGGCATAGGGTGGGCGCTGCTGACAAAGGAGAGGGTTAATTGGAAAGACATGAGACAGGCCTTTTCCCTGCGATGGATGCAGTCAGGCTGATGATGATTATGACGATGATGACGAAACACATCGCAAAAAGATGAGCAGCCGAGCATTAGACGGGAGGTTGTGCGGAGCATATCACTGAGAGGGAGTGTCACTCCGGTTTAAAGCCGGTCGCTTCATACACTAAACTCAGATCAACAGCCAGCCGGGAGAAGTCTTAGCATCCTGCCTCTACGAACTGCCAAGCTCTCGAGCTGTTCACACGTGTTAAACTGGCCGTCTCTCAGACTTTAGTAGTAGTTGTTGTTATCCTCAAACAATGGCAACAAAGAATTTAGAGAACTATGGAAAGAAAATTGATGGGTGCAACGTTAAGAGACCGAAAGCGGGCAGAGGGGATTAGGGAACGTAGTCTTCATCATCTTGCATCTGTGCGCGGGGAAGCGTCATCAGAAGAGAATGCAGCAAATCGCACGTAATGGTGAGAAATTAGAAGCAGTGAATTCAGAAGGCCCAGTGCTATAGAATGTCATCATCATCATCAGCCTGACTACGCCCACTGCAGGGCAAATGCCTGCCAATGTCCATCCATTTAACCCTGTCTTTTGCCAGCTGCGCACAGCGTATGCCCACAAACTTCTGAATTTCAACCGCTCAACTAACTTTCCGCCGCCCCACGCGACGCTTGCCTTCTCTTAGAATTCATTCTGCTACACTCAAAAAGAAGCTGTTATCTTGCCTTCGCATTACATGCTCTGCCCAAGCCCATTTCCTGCTCTTGATTTCAGCCAGGATGTCAATACCTCGCGTTTGTTCCCTTATACACTCCGCCCGCTTCCCGTCTGTTAACGCTGCACCTAGTATTGTTCTCTGCGTAACTCACTGCGTTATCCTTAACTTAACCTGAACCCTTTTCAAGTCTCCACGTTTCTGCCCCCACCAATTTTTATTCGTCTAGTTATTTCTCTCTCATGATCCAGATTATCCATCACCACCTGCCGTAAGTAGACATATATGTACACTACTTGTAGCACCTCGCTACCAATAATGACCTGCTGTTGCTTGTTGGGCTGTTGAACCTTACTTTGGTTTTCTGCATGCTAGTTCTTAGACCCACCGTAATGATAATTAAGCGACCTAGAAACTTTCCTTGTTTTGAGTCTATTCTGTGCTTAGCACTTATTGTGAATGCCGTAGTAAACTGCGTTGTTTTCGAAATGTTCTTGCCACTAATTATTTTTTGTACTCACGCACAACAACGCGCGGACTCGTTTTAGCAGTGCAGATACATATCAATAAATGTTATAAAAACACACACACACACACACACACACACACACACACACACACACACACACACACACACACACACACACACACACACACACACACACACACACACACACACACACACACACACACACACACACACACACACACACACACACACACACACACACACACACACACACACACACACACACACACACACACACACACACACACACACACACACACACACACACACACACACACACACACACACACACACACACACACACACACACACACACACACACACACACACACACACACACACACACACACACACACACACACACACACACACACACACACACACACACACACACACACACACACACACACACACACACACACACACACACACACACACACACACACACACACACACACACACACACACACACACACACACACACACACACACACACACACACACACACACACACACACACACACACACACACACACACACACACACACACACACACACACACACACACACACACACACACACACACACACACACACACACACACACACACACACACACACACACACACACACACACACACACACACACACACACACACACACACACACACACACACACACACACACACACACACACACACACACACACACACACACACACACACACACACACACACACACACACACACACACACACACACACACACACACACACACACACACACACACACACACACACACACACACACACACACACACACACACACACACACACACACACACACACACACACACACACACACACACACACACACACACACACACACACACACACACACACACACACACACACACACACACACACACACACACACACACACACACACACACACACACACACACACACACACACACACACACACACACACACACACACACACACACACACACACACACACACACACACACACACACACACACACACACACACACACACACACACACACACACACACACACACACACACACACACACACACACACACACACACACACACACACACACACACACACACACACACACACACACACACACACACACACACACACACACACACACACACACACACACACACACACACACACACACACACACACACACACACACACACACACACACACACACACACACACACACACACACACACACACACACACACACACACACACACACACACACACACACACACACACACACACACACACACACACACACACACACACACACACACACACACACACACACACACACACACACACACACACACACACACACACACACACACACACACACACACACACACACACACACACACACACACACACACACACACACACACACACACACACACACACACACACACACACACACACACACACACACACACACACACACACACACACACACACACACACACACACACACACACACACACACACACACACACACACACACACACACACACACACACACACACACACACACACACACACACACACACACACACACACACACACACACACACACACACACACACACACACACACACACACACACACACACACACACACACACACACACACACACACACACACACACACACACACACACACACACACACACACACACACACACACACACACACACACACACACACACACACACACACACACACACACACACACACACACACACACACTATATATATAAATCTAGTCTCGCGTTCAATAGTGCCTTGAGGCATTTCATACTTGTTTACTACTCGATAATATTGACAGAAGTTGACGACTACAAAAATAAGTCGTTTTAAAAAGACTGTTGGTGATGGTGGGGGACCGCAGACGATGTGAGGCCAATGGAGCACCAGCAAACTTTTTGAAGTTAGGGAGGGCCGGATGGAAGGCCATGGATACAATTGTTAGGGTGAGGGAGGAAAGGTAAAGTTGACAGAATTTTTCCACCTCTGGAGCTAAGCTGCCCGGCAGAGCTGAAGAAAAAGTGATCATACTGAGTCTAATAAGTGCCCAGAAGAGTTTTTCTGGTGGTGAATATACTTATGCGCAGAAAATGGACCTCATGTATGAATTTTATGGCTCTCAGTAATGGTAATATTTCAGTGGAGGACGCTGTCTGATAGCGATAGTATTGGCCTCTTGTGAAACTTCCTTCACTTTGCCGGAAAAGGAGTTCAGTACACCAGAAGGAGTTGTCCATTAACTCCATTTCTTATCATCGAGGCGTGATAGTGGTTCCAGACTGCAAAAAGAGAGAAAGATTTGGCCAACAGTGCTCCTTAAAAACGTATTATACGTACTTGATCTAAGAGCGCGCAGTTGTTGGGATTTCCTGAATATGCAGGGTAGATGCCAGGAACCAGGCATGCTTCTCAGTAATTTCGGTTTTACATGCTTAGCGCCGTATTCTGTTTTTCTCCTACCTTTTCATTTCGCCCGCTCTATTTCAACATTCTGCTCGCAAACAGAAACTACAGGTTTGAGAAAGTTGCGCTGAACTGAAATATTTAGTGAATGGGAACTCAAAGTTGTTCAGAGAATGTAGACCAACTGGACACATACGTTTTTTACCTGTTACTTTATTGAACAGCCAGGGTTGTAGTCATTCTTGCTATGCTACAAGAATTCCTCTCTTCTTTAAACCTTCCTCTTTGGTGACGCAGGTGTCTCTATAATCTCCCCTGTAGTAGCAAAGACACTTGCCATAGCGATGACAGTAAGTAGACGATGAACACTGTAAAAAGAGGCAATCATATATTTTAATCGATGAAGTAAACTGATTGTTTCTAGTCAGGCTTATGGTCATCGACTGGCTGGCTCCTGATGATGAAGAACAAAAGCTCGAAACACGGTCAAGACACGCACCACCACAGCACGCGGCCGATACACGCATACCGCCCCTCTCTAGGCATAAATGTAACATCATAGTTAGGCCGGGAGCCGGCCTTGTCCTAGACCAAACAAACACCAAACCACCTCATTCCCTTCCTTCCAGTTTACCAACTGTTTCCACCCCGGCCTCTTCCCTCTACAATGTGGCACATGCGGAGCCAAGCCCCCCCATCCCTTCCCCCTCTCCCCCACGACGCTCTATTACAACATATGAAAATGCAACACATCAGAGACGCGTCCCTCCCGTTCGCAAACTACCCCAAACGCACTAGGAGGCCGCCCTTTAGCCATAATTATGTATATTCTCTTATAGGATATGTAAATGTGGGCAGTGGTATTCATTTTGTACTTCTCTTACATGCTCTGTGGTCTTTTTTGTCTTCATTTCTGGTTTTGTAATCATCATGCCCCCCCCTCCTGCAACACGCTCGCGGGCGCTGCAGGTTTTTCAATAAATAAATAAATAAATAAATAAATAAATAAATTCTTTATTCTCGCTTTGAAGATTTAAGAATTCATTATACAAAAAGCACAGCCATTCAAAGCTCTCACCACGACTTACTTCGAGAAAGCACACCATAGAGCGTTCCGCAACTGCAGAGCCAAGAATCTCTTTTCTGAAAAAAAGAGAAAAAGTTTCAGTTGCAACCCCGGGTAGCAATTTACACGAATTAGTGACGCTAAAAAACAGTTCAGAATACCATCCACAGTGTCTCCTGGTAAACCAGAGTAAGCATTCTGAAAACAAATGAAGTTCGGCAAAACCTGGGAAATTCATATATGAGGGCTGCGCTTTAAGGCGGCGATTGGATTATTTGCGAAGGGGTGCCCACCTGGCCTTACTAGGAAGCATGCCTTCACAGATCTGAACTGCTTGAGTGTCGAAGTAGATTTTTACGTTAGCGCTTCTTTTATTTCCTGCGGTAGTAAGATAACACAGAATCTCATGGGAAATTGGAATCGGAACTCCCTTTAATCAGACATGGCTGCAGCTTCTTGATGAATAACATCAGAGGCGTGGAAGCTGTGCGCAGTACTCGAAAATATAGCAACATTTTGTTCTCTCGTAGCGAAAATATAGTAGCACGTTTGAGACGTTCTTATAATTGTGTCTTGGTCGTGAATGCAGACATAGTTGAGCTGGTCCAGAATAACGGCTTGACCTCACAGCATTATTTGGGCATATCCAGCACTGCTGGAGATTGAATTCTTTATGCTGACCTATTGTGTTTTTCTTCAATAGACGGGTAATTCGTATTTTTGCAATACTAAAAAGACGCCCCAATTAGTAAAGCAAGCATTTTTCTCAGCCATTTCTGAGTGGCGAAGAAGAAAAGTAAGTAGTTTAGCTATTATCGCCACATCAGCAACGCTGAAGGCGCTCACTCCAGACGTTGCATTGGCCGCGTGAAAATTTTATGTGCTTCTCTGAGCACACAAACACAACAGGCGACCTTTGCACGGCAACAACAGCATTGGCTATAATCAGTAATTCATTTTCAGATACTTCCGACAGAACGCTATTATCAACCTTTAGTGAGAATGCCCCTTTCTTTTTTTTTGCAGCTGAAGGTTAAACCTTTCTTCTTCATTGATGTTTCGCCTTTGACTGTTCGTACCTCTATCCCTTCAGGAACTTGGAGCAACGTACAATAAAACATATTAAGTAGATGCAAAAGCACGGCCATTTATATATATATATATATATATATATATATATATATATATATATATATATATATATATATATATATATATAATTAAATAAACTACAATGAATCCTTTGTCGAATCGTTACAGACTTCAGACTTGTTCGTCGGTTGCGAGGGGCAGTCTGATTTGGATGATGGTGCGAACTTGGAGGACTGCTCAGAGCGCTCTCTTTAATAAGCCTGGTTCAGAGTTCTCGATGAGGTAACTCCTTGGGAGTCTAATACTAATAATAATCGGTTTTTGGAGAAAGAAAATGGCGCTGTATCTGTCTCATATATCTGCGGACACCTGAATCGTGCCGCAAGGGAAAGGATAGAGGAGGGGTGAAATAAGAAATGAAGGAAGAGGTGCCGTAGTGGAGGGCTCCGGAATAATTCCGACAAACTGGGGATCTTTAACATGTACTGACATCGCACAGCACACGGGCGCCTTAGTGTTATGCTTCCATAAAAACGCAGCCGCCGCGGTCGGGTTCGAACCATGGAACTCCGGATCAGTAGCCGAGCGCACTAACCACAAAGCCACCGCGGCGGGTCTACTGTTTTGGGTCTACTGCTGTTTGTACTTGGCAGTCTACTGTTCTGGCTCTTTGGTTTCGTGGTAAATAACGTTGAAAAGCGACTCACACTATCTGCGACACAGTGGCATTAATTATTCAACTTAATCTAACGACAGCACAGCAATCTGCGGAGAGGAAAATGATAAGAAATTGGAAACTGCGCTTTGGAGTCCTTGCCTATAGGAGAACATCGACAATGTTTGCAGTATACTTGTAACCTTTGCAAGAGCTGCGAAAGTAAGCTATGGAATGGGCGTAAATAACGCCATAAATCCCCTTACACAATTCCGAGTGGGAGAGCATCTATCTGTAACTGAAAGATGTGGAAACGCCTCGATGATTTGAACAGCTGGGGGATAGTTAAACACAGAAGCGCAGTCGGGTGGTGCAATAACCTGTGATTTCTCCAGGCCCCTCAACGGGACCTAGACAATTGCTTTGCTATTTAGTCGTCGCACGTTTACACATACATGATGGAGGCGTTGTTGTAAAAATTCCTTGCCAAGTCACTCGCGCTTCAAAAAAAGCGCAAATTTTGTAAATGGTGTTACTACAAAAAAAATAAAAAACGAGAACACATACCCTTCACATGTCATCATTCCGATGACGAATACGAAGCCAAGAAGATAGAGGATGCTGTGAGGAAATGACTATATAGGGTCGCAGAGGAGAGGAAAGCAATACCAACAGCCCATGAAGCAGAGACTACGTTTTTGGATCCAGCCCGTGTGGGCATGATTCCGTTGCAGCTGAACAAACTAAATGCACGATTATTGAATACTTCTCGGCGGAAGTGTCAGCGACTTTCAGATCTTTTTCTGTCTAGCGTGTATAAACGCTTTTCTTAGTAGCTGCCTACTAGCTCTGCTTTGAGCACGCATGCGACGCGATACAAAAGTTACCGTTCTGAAAATCACGCTAGACATTAACACACATAACGGAAGCGAACAGTCACCAAAACCAAATAGCATAGGGATTGTATTTTTGTGGTGTTCATCAATGGGAGATTAATAGAGTAATTATTCCAGGTTAAGTGATTATAAAGCAGAACAGAAAACAAACTTTTGCAGCCGGTAGGATACGAACCCACGACTGTAGTGGTTTCATATCGAACCGGGGGCATGCGCTTGCTTTCTGTGCAGTAGGGTAGTGGGGTTTGTTCACGCAGCGTTGTTTCAGAATTGAGCTGATCAACATAGCCACTCGAAGTACGGAGGGTGTTCTCACGGCCTGACACGCAGCAATTTAAGTTACATTTAGTGAATCATAACAGCGCCACCACTTATAAAACATCCACAAAGAGCGCATCACGTGTCTTCTGCATTTTTAGCGAAATTAGCACTCGTAATTGTTATGAAACTGCCGTGGAAGACTGGTTTGGGGACAAATAATACTGACCACTTTTGGCGCCACTGCCTATCAGAAATTTCTGCGTCTAGACTGCGAAAATAGCATATGATGTTGTTGCGCGAGGAAAAGTTGCTTCCATTTGCGTGGTAACTTTTTGTTCTTTTAATAGTGTGCGCTCAACTGAAGCTGAGGTCAAGGCGTTGCGCTGGTTGTTTGGTAGAGTGGCATCACTGACCTCACATTTCTGAAGTGCAGCCCGCACGATTTCACTCGCGATACTGGGGCAGGAGAAGTTGCTTTCACTTGTTCATCTTGTGACCTGATCAACGGCGCAGTTCGGCAGCTGATACCGTATAGCAGGGAGATGGCCGCTACGCTCCCGGTCGGATTACGTGGTTTTTAATAACGGAAAACTTAGTTGCGTCTTGCACCAATGTTTTGTTATCTTTATCATAGTGAGGTAAATTATATTCTCAACTTGCCGATCACTGCCGTTTGTGGCGTGCAAGCAAAAAGAGAAGCGAACACCTTGTACTAAAACCTGAGCACGAAAAAAATATTTAACATAACAGTAGTTAATGCCGACGTCGTAACTAGGGCTAAAAAAGACAGGACATAGGAACATGGGACAGGGCGCATGCTATGTGTCCGTGTCTTTTCAGCGCTAGTTACCATGTCGACCATTATAAACCAACTAGCTCAATTAAAAGCCTGAGCAGTAATCAATGGCTCGAGTCCATCACACAGCAATGTGAACGCATCATTCACAGGCAATGCTAAAAATACATGTGGTCGTAAATTTTGACGCTGAGCAATGAGAAAGATTTCACAACAAGAAAGCGACACGAAGCACTACGTGATTTTCTACGGACATGTCGAAGCAATACAATAATTCCGGGAACCAATAACCCAGCCACTCAGCACAGAGAGGCGGCGCTGTACAGCTCACAACTGGAAGAGCAGCTTTGGTGTTCAGCCAGGCAGGAGTTGTGACAAAAGAGAATGGGCTCCTGAGATAAGGACCGACCCAACTAACTTTGATTTATTCTATAGATTTAATGTTTTTTTCACACAGTCTTTGGCCTGCTGCTCCGCCTCTCGCTAAAACATTCCGCGAAAGTTCAGCAGGAGTTGACTGAAAGGGCTAAAGTGGTTGCAAGTATCAATGGACTGCGGGAAAAGGAAGGTTGGCCTCAAATAAATATGGCACATATCCACTACGGGGGAGTGGCCAAGACATAGGTGGTTAATTGCTGGAAACAGGAGCGTTTTGAAGGGAAAAGGAGTCGTAATAGTATACAGACTGACAGATTGGACTACGCAACGACAGGGTTCCAGTTAATTGGGATATCCAAGACGGGACAATGGCTTAAAGTGCATATTTGTATACATTGCCTGTAATGTTTCAATTTCGCACCTGCTGAGAGCGGGAAGAAACAAAGGCTCAGAATGGGAGTCGCTGCGTTTCTTGCAGAAAATTTTGCACAGCAGAAATCACATTCCTGTCGCTTCGTCCAAG
Organism: Amblyomma americanum; assembly: GCA_030143305.2. Taxonomy (NCBI): domain Eukaryota; kingdom Metazoa; phylum Arthropoda; class Arachnida; order Ixodida; family Ixodidae; genus Amblyomma; species Amblyomma americanum. The sequence goes on along the minus strand of JARKHS020000619.1, from coordinate 32,617 downwards.
CAAACAAGCGCCAATGGAAAGAACAACCACAGAGGTCACAGGCAGACAAATCTGGGGAAATGTAAATTGCAATAGGAACCCCCTCAAATAAACGAAGCGGCGGCAGAACAGCAGGCAGTGATCTTTTGTCTCAAGTTGGGCACATACAGGGCACTGTGGGGAAACCACTACGCCAGATCTCTGAAGGCAGAAAGTTAGCGGAGGTACCCGGGAAAGCAAACGCGTGAAAGAGAGCTCTAGTCTGCGCGAGAGCCAGTCTTTGCTACTCCAAAGATGCGGAACATGTTCATATGCGGGATGTGATGTAAGAGCCGAGACAGCAAATTCCTGAAATTTCGTGTAGCTGCGAAACCTCCCCGAAGCTATATATGCACAGGTTGTCAGGAAAGCAATAATTGTGCCGCAAATTGAGGCCCTTGATAAGGAGTCTGCAACATCATTTAAGTGAAAGCTCTCGTGGCGCGGTACCCAAGGCAACGTTATCGAGTTGAGATGGAGCGGGATCAGGAACTTAAAGAGGCGTAATGTCCGAGACTCAGTGGGTGAGGATAATGAAGAGCAAATGGACAGAGTCTGGCATAACCTTGACCTGGGAAACGTTATTTTCTAATTTTCGTAAGGCTAGGATTACTGCTAATAATTCACAAAAATTAATTGGACTGAAGTAAGGAAGAGAGAGAGAAAAGGAGCAAGCCAGTGAAGGTGAAAAAATTCCCACACCTGCGGTTTCGCGAACCTGCGAGGCATCGGTTGCAATAGTACACGTGACGGAAAGGACCATCGGTGGCCCTGCAACAAACCCTGAAGGGGCGGAAAGGGCTGCAGCTTTGCATTCGATGGGAAAATTTTATTGAATGCAATCTGGACACAAGGTGAGCTGTTATGCATTTGGCGGACATTTGTGAAATCCATGTTTGCGGTATCAAGGAGAGACTGCGCGCAACACATCTGAGGAGTATGCAAACGTCACCAGGCGGCATTAAAAAAAGACTGCTGGTTGACAAAGAAATATAGTACTTGAGGCGTGAAGAGGCGAATCGTAAATTTTTAGAAATGATTGAATAATTAACAGCAGAAACTTAGCTGATAAAGCTGTTATTCGCTCCTCAAGGCGCCGTTAGGCATTCGGCATATATTTTCGAAGCCCCAGATATGGCGCAGCGCCTGACGCTCCAAGACCCCAAGAGTCCGAAGTTCATAGGCAGGAGCTACTGCGAATAAAACACAGGCTATCTGCAAAATTGGGGCACGACATTTTATAAATCAGTATATGTGTGTGCCTTCTCATTCGTGACCTAGCACTGCAAAGCCTGCGGAGGATGCCAATGGCCCGGACTCATTTTGCAGAAACTTGCTCAATGTGTTCTCCGCCAGGATAGAGTAGTGTCGTATATTACTCCGAGACACTTCACCCTCTGAACTTGAGCAATTATGTGATTTCTATAGACCATGTAGAGGATCGGAAAGACTAACTATGCGCATTTCTCCTACAAAATAGTTTAGGAAATTAAGTTCCTATATTCTTAGTAACAGCCTTGAGTACTCAATGCTTTCGTCGGCTTTATTGTCATCGAAAGTAGCAGCCGCTGCAAACTGTTTTTTGTTGCCAGCTAGGTAATACTGCTCTCGGTGTCAGTATGAGCACACCGAATCGAACAGCCCGGCCTGAAACCAATTTGACACGGATTCAATAGAGCATTCGCAGAAATGAAAGGCATGACACTCTTAGCATGACCTTTTCCACGAATTTCACCTGTTTCGAAGTTGATCAATTAGGGCGTATATTGCCTAAAGTAAAACCCTCCCATTGTTTTTTAAACCGCGGAAATATTTTAGCAAGACTCCACGCATGGGGTACCCAATGGCTTTTAATGGAATGGTTAACTAGAGTAAATAGGACATCAGGAGAGTCATTAAACACAATTAAACACAATAACCTTATCGGGGCCAGGAGCTGCTGGGGAAAGGCGCAGAACAATTTGCGGTAGCTCAGGCAAAGAGGCTTCAAAAAAATCATTTCAGGCGCATGGGAATGTATCTGGACAAGGTAGAACAGATGTAAAGCGAAGCTCTAGGTCACACTCAATGTCATCTAAGGCCTTGGCGATGTCAGCAGGGGACTCAACGAGAGAGATTCAACGCTGGCAGCCGGTGGAATCACTTTTTTGCTCGCCATGAAATTAAACAAAGGTCCTTTGCTCTCTAATTGTGACAGAAAACCGTGGGCAACCCATGACCTGGTCAATAAAATTAACATAAAAAAGCGTCTTTACGGGAAATTTGTAAAAAGCAAGGACATAAAGGTTTTACAAGCGTATAAAACATAGAGAAGGTAAAGAGCTCGTTGTTGCTAAGGAAGAATACATTGCTACCTATCTGCATGAGGCTTCCCGAAACGTCGAACTTTTGTGGAAACGCCTAAACATCATCACTAAACCAATCAGTCATTCCGCCATTACCAGGATAAAAATCAACAATGAAGATAAAAGCGGTACTGATATATCTAATGCCTTCAATACGCATTTCGTCTCCGTTGGGCAAACTGACCGCGCAGGTACAGCTTACTCTCCCAGTAGAGATTGTATCAATATTATCTCTGGAAGTATGCTATTTCTTCCCACTGATGAAAGTGAATTAATTTATGTCTATAATAACATCAAAAATTCTAAATCTCGTGATGCAATTGACATGTAAATTACCCCTATTAAGTACCTTATTGATTTCATCGCTCCAGTGTTAACTAGTATATATAACTTAGCCTTTGAACAAAATACATTTCCAGAACTAATGCCATTAGCCAATGTGATTGTAATATATTAAGTAGGTGAGAAAAATAATATAAATAATAATATCAATAATATCAATACGTAAGCTCCAGCACCTGAACTCCTTGAGCTCGTGCAGAATAGTCAGACTAATCAGCAAAGTGGGCACCACCACACAAACAACATTTCTCTTGCTGTTCGAGACATTCGCACCTACTATGACTTTCGCCACATGCACAGAAACGTAAGCCACATTTGCAAGCTTTCCCGCTGCGGTCAAATCTCCACCAGTTCTGACACTGAAGGGGCCGAGAATTTAATGCCTCGTCTCGAAAGACCAATGGTCACATTTCTTTTATCTCTGAAGGGCGCAATATTCCTGGATATGTCGCTATGACAGATTCCGTAGGAATTCTTACTCCGTCGACCATGCTGCTGCAACAGTGGGCATCGATACATTCCTGCACGCGAGAGGTTCTCAGGAGTTTCCAAAGTGATCAATCGAGAATACAAGTCTCGGACTAAGCCCTTGGAACACGCTAGTGGAGGCGGGATGAATGTGCTCAACGGGTGGTTGTCGAAGGAGGTACACTTTAACAGGTCTTCTACACAATCCTTGTCCGGTTACTTGCGCAAGATACCACGCCTGCCGAACTGCCGCACATCAGTGATTCGCATGTAGTAATGCGACGCAGTTTGAAGGCCCGCTTTTACTGCCTCCAGATTGTTCAATCGGATCGCGCCTCCGTTGCATGGCACTAAAAGAACAGGATTCATGAAATACCTCTGCGGAAAAAGACACGAATTGCGAGCTGGTCGTAAGCAAAAGAGGCCGACAAAAGGGAAAAGGCCTGGCCGGGAGAATAAGACATTAAGCCTCCGTCCTGCACCCAAACACCCTAGATCAGGAGCAAGAAGCCAATTTGAGAACTAGCGCAATGCCGCCAGGTACTTAGCCGCTATCCCACAGCAGAACAGCAGCAGTGCTCTCTGGTATCCAGCGTCTACAACGCCTACAGTCGCGAGCTACTATATATATGAGCTCATGATTGTCTCCTCGATTAGCGCCAGCGCCGCCGCGTGGACACTTCGGGTGGCGCAATGAGCTTGCAGATATGGGGACTGAGAAGTTTCAATATTGTAATTACCTAAGCAGTCCCTTTGGCAGTGGCAGCGGCGGCGTACAGGCAATCAGTGATCAAGTTCATCTACTTTTACAGGAGCGCCGCCAGAGCTTTGGGAACGATCCCGAGACGTAACGTTGGCTCCATCACAGTTCCAACCATGCAGAACAACCGTTTTTAAAGTCCTGGCCGGATATTCTCCTGGCGCCATCTGTTTTCACCGCCTCGAGCCTCTTTCCCGGCTTATCGGCTTCGTCAGGGGGGCGTCGTTCTCATGCACTGCTGCCATATTGGTAGTGGCAGCGGTGGCGTACAGGCAATTAGTGTTCAAGTTCATCTACATTTACAGCAATGCTGCCAGATCTTTGGAAACAATCCCGAGAGGTATCATTGGCTCCATCATAGTTCCGACAATCGAGAACAACCATTTTTCAAGTCCTCGCCGGATATTTTTCTGGCGCCAACTGTTTTCGCCGCATCGAGCCTCTTTCCCGGCTTATCGGCTTCGTCAAGGGGGCGTCAATCCCATGCACTGCAGTCATATTGGTAGTGGCAGCGGCGGCGTACAGGCAATCAGTGATAAAGTTCATCTACTTTACAGGAATGCTGCCAGAGCTTTGGAAACACTCCTGGGACATATCGGGTTCATCGCAGTTCCAACCATTCATAACAACCGACTTTCGTGTGCTGGTCGGATTTTTCTCTGCGGCCATCTGCTTTTACCGCCTTGAGTCTCTTTGCTGGCTTATAGGCTTCGTTAGTGGGACGTCATTCCCGTGCAGTGCAGCAACTTTGCAGTGGCATCGGCGGCGTACAGACTGTCTGTGATCAAGTTCATCTCCTTTTACAGCAATGCTGCCAGACCTTTGGAAACGATCCCGGGACATATCACCGGCTTCATCGCAGTTCCTACCATCCAGAACAACCGTGTTTCAAGTCCTATCCGGATATTCCTTTTCTCCAATATGTTTTCACCGACAGGAGCATCTTTCCCGGCTGATCGGCTTCGTCAGGAGGGCGTCGTTCCCGTGCGCTGCAGACACTTAGGCAGTGGCAGCGGCGGCGTACAGGCAGTCAGTGATCAGGTTCATCTACTTTTACAGGAACGCTGCCAGAGCTTTGGGAATAATCCCGGGACATATCATCGGCTTCATCGCAGTTCCAAACATTCAGAACAACCGTATCTTATGTCCTGGCCGGATTTTTCTCTGCTGTCATCTGTTTTTACCGCCTTGAGGCTCTTTTCCGGTTTATCGGCTTCGTTATGCGACGTCGTTCCCGCGCAGAGCAGTTACTTTGGCAGTTGCAGCGGCGGCGTATAGAGAGTCTGCGATCAACTTCACCTACTTTTACAGGAGAGCTGCCAGAGCTTTCGAAACAATCCTGGGACTTATGACCGGCATCATCGCAGTTCCATCCGTCCAGAACAACTGTCTTACAAGTACTATCCGGATTTTATTCTGCTGCAATATGTTTTCACCGCCTTGAGTCTCTTTTCCGGCTTATCGGCTTCGTTAGGGGACGTCGTTCCCGTGCAGAGCAGCCACTTTGGCAGCGGCAGCGGTGGCGTACAGAGACTCTGCGATCAACTTCATCTACTTTTACAGGAGTGCTGCCAGAGCTTTCGAAACAATCCTGGGACATATGACCGGCATCATCGCAATTTCATTCTGCCAGAACAACTGTCTTTGAAGTCCTATCCGGATTTTATTCTGCTGCAATATGTTTTCACCGCCTTGAGTCTCTTTTCCGGCTTATCGGCTTCGTTAGGGGACGTCGTTCCCGTGCAGAGCAGCCACTTTGGCAGCGGCAGCGGTGGCGTACAGAGACTCTGCGATCAACTTCATCTACTTTTACAGGAGTGCTGCCAGAGCTTTCGAAACAATCCTGGGACATATCACCGGCATCATCGCAGTTCCATCCGTTCACAACAACTGTCTTTCAAGTCCTATCCGGATTTTATTCTGCTGCAATATGTTTTCACCGCCTTCAGTCTCTTTGCCGGCTTATCGGCTTCGCTAGAGGGACGTCGTTCCCGTTTTGGCAGTTTCAGCGGTGGCGTACAGAGACTCTGCGATCAACTTCATCTACTTTTACAGGAGTGCTGCCAGAGCTTTCGAAACAATCCTGGGACATATCACCGGCATCATCGCAATTTCATTCTGCCAGAACAACTGTCTTTGAAGTCCTATCCGGATTTTATTCTGCTGCAATATGTTTTCACCGCCTTGAGTCTCTTTGCCGGCTTATCGGCTTCGCTAGAGGGACGTCGTTCCCGTTTTGGCAGTTTCAGCGGTGGCGTACAGAGACTCTGCGATCAACTTCATATACTTTTACAGGAGTGCCGCCAGAGCTTTCGAAACAATCCTGAGACATATGACCGGCATCATCGCAATTTCATTCTGCCAGAACAACTGTCTTTCAAGTCCTATCCGGATTTTATTCTGCTGCAATATGTTTTCACCGCCTTGAGTCTCTTTGCCGGCTTATCGGCTTCACTAGAGGGACGTCGTTCCCGTTTTGGCAGTTTCAGCGGTGGCGTACAGAGACTCTGCGATCAACTTCATCTACTTTTACAGGAGTGCTGCCAGAGCTTTCGAAACAATCCTGGGACATATCACCGGCATCATCGCAGTTCCATCCGTTCACAACAACTGTCTTTCAAGTCCTATCCGGATTTTATTCTGCTGCAATATGTTTTCACCGCCTTCAGTCTCTTTGCCGGCTTATCGGCTTCGCTAGAGGGACGTCGTTCCCGTTTTGGCAGTTTCAGCGGTGGCGTACAGAGACTCTGCGATCAACTTCATCTACTTGTACAGGAGTGCTGCCAGAGCTTTCGAAACAATCCTGGGACATATCACCGGCATCATCGCAGTTCCATCCGTTCAGAACAACTGTCTTTCAAGTCCTATCCGGATTTTATTCTGCTGCAATATGTTTTCACCGCCTTGAGTCTCTTTGCCGGCTTATCGGCTTCGTTAGAGGGACGTCGTTCCCGTTTTGGCAGTTTCAGCGGTGGCGTACAGAGACTCTGCGATCAACTTCATCTACTTGTACAGGAGTGCTGCCAGAGCTTTCGAAACAATCCTGGGACATATCACCGGCATCATCGCAGTTCCATCCGTTCAGAACAACTGTCTTTCAAGTCCTATCCGGATTTTATTCTGCTGCAATATGTTTTCACCGCCTTGAGTCTCTTTGCCGGCTTATCGGCTTCGTTAGAGGGACGTCGTTCCCGTTTTGGCAGTTTCAGCGGTGGCGTACAGAGACTCTGCGATCAACTTCATCTACTTGTACAGGAGTGCTGCCAGAGCTTTCGAAACAATCCTGGGACATATCACCGGCATCATCGCAGTTCCATCCGTTCAGAACAACTGTCTTTCAAGTCCTATCCGGATTTTATTCTGCTGCAATATGTTTTCACCGCCTTGAGTCTCTTTGCCGGCTTATCGGCTTCGTTAGAGGGACGTCGTTCCCGTTTTGGCAGTTTCAGCGGTGGCGTACAGAGACTCTGCGATCAACTTCATCTACTTGTACAGGAGTGCTGCCAGAGCTTTCGAAACAATCCTGGGACATATCACCGGCATCATCGCAGTTCCATCCGTTCAGAACAACTGTCTTTCAAGTCCTATCCGGATTTTATTCTGCTGCAATACGTTTTCACCGTGTTGAGGCTCTTTGCCGGCTTATCGGCTTCGTTAGGGGACGTCGTTCCCGTGCAGAGCAGTCACTTTGGCAGTGGCAGCGCCGGTATACAGACAGTCTGCGATCAACTTCATCTACTTTTACAGGAGTGCTGCCAGAGCTTTCGAAACAATCCTGGGACATATCACCGGCATCATCGCAGTTCCATCCGTTCAGAACAACTGTCTTTCAAGTCCTATCCGGATTTTATTCTGCTGCAATATTTTTCACCGCCTTGAGTCTCTTTGCCGGCTTATCGGCTTCGTTAGAGGGACGTCGTTCCCGTTTCGGCAGTTTCAGCGGTGGCGTACAGAGACTCTGCGATCAACTTCATCTACTTTTACAGGAGTGCTGCCAGAGCTTTCGAAACAATCCTGGGACATATCACCGGCATCATCGCAGTTCCATCCGTTCAGAACAACTGTCTTTCAAGTCCTATCCGGATTTTATTCTGCTGCAATATGTTTTCACAGCCTTGAGTCTCTTTGCCGGCTTATCGGCTTCGTTAGAGGGACGTCGTTCCCGTTTTGGCAGTTTCAGCGGTGGCGTACAGAGACTCTGCGATCAACTTCATCTACTTTTACAGGAGTGCTGCCAGAGCTTTCGAAACAATCCTGGGACATATCACCGGCATCATCACAGTTCCATCCGTTCAGAACAACTGTCTTTCAAGTCCTATCCGGATTTTATTCTGCTGCAATATTTTTCACCGCCTTGAGTCTCTTTGCCGGCTTATCGGCTTCGTTAGAGGGACGTCGTTCCCGTTTCGGCAGTTTCAGCGGTGGCGTACAGAGACTCTGCGATCAACTTCATCTACTTTTACAGGAGTGCTGCCAGAGCTTTCGAAACAATCCTGGGACATATCACCGGCATCATCACAGTTCCATCCGTTCAGAACAACTGTCTTTCAAGTCCTATCCGGATTTTATTCTGCTGCAATATTTTTCACCGCCTTGAGTCTCTTTGCCGGCTTATCGGCTTCGTTAGAGGGACGTCGTTCCCGTTTCGGCAGTTTCAGCGGTGGCGTACAGAGACTCTGCGATCAACTTCATCTACTTTTACAGGAGTGCTGCCAGAGCTTTCGAAACAATCCTGGGACATATCACCGGCATCATCACAGTTCCATCCGTTCAGAACAACTGTCTTTCAAGTCCTATCCGGATTTTATTCTGCTGCAATATTTTTCACCGCCTTGAGTCTCTTTGCCGGCTTATCGGCTTCGTTAGAGGGACGTCGTTCCCGTTTCGGCAGTTTCAGCGGTGGCGTACAGAGACTCTGCGATCAACTTCATCTACTTTTACAGGAGTGCTGCCAGAGCTTTCGAAACAATCCTGGGACATATCACCGGCATCATCACAGTTCCATCCGTTCAGAACAACTGTCTTTCAAGTCCTATCCGGATTTTATTCTGCTGCAATATTTTTCACCGCCTTGAGTCTCTTTGCCGGCTTATCGGCTTCGTTAGAGGGACGTCGTTCCCGTTTCGGCAGTTTCAGCGGTGGCGTACAGAGACTCTGCGATCAACTTCATCTACTTTTACAGGAGTGCTGCCAGAGCTTTCGAAACAATCCTGGGACATATCACCGGCATCATCACAGTTCCATCCGTTCAGAACAACTGTCTTTCAAGTCCTATCCGGATTTTATTCTGCTGCAATATGTTTTCACCGCCTTGAGTCTCTTTGCCGGCTTATCGGCTTCGTTAGAGGGACGTCGTTCCCGTTTCGGCAGTTTCAGCGGTGGCGTACAGAGACTCTGCGATCAACTTCATCTACTTTTACAGGAGTGCTGCCAGAGCTTTCGAAACAATCCTGGGACATATCACCGGCATCATCGCAGTTCCATCCGTTCAGAACAACTGTCTTTCAAGTCCTATCCGGATTTTATTCTGCTGCAATATGTTTTCACAGCCTTGAGTCTCTTTGCCGGCTTATCGGCTTCGTTAGAGGGACGTCGTTCCCGTTTTGGCAGTTTCAGCGGTGGCGTACAGAGACTCTGCGATCAACTTCATCTACTTTTACAGGAGTGCTGCCAGAGCTTTCGAAACAATCCTGGGACATATCACCGGCATCATCACAGTTCCATCCGTTCAGAACAACTGTCTTTCAAGTCCTATCCGGATTTTATTCTGCTGCAATATTTTTCACCGCCTTGAGTCTCTTTGCCGGCTTATCGGCTTCGTTAGAGGGACGTCGTTCCCGTTTCGGCAGTTTCAGCGGTGGCGTACAGAGACTCTGCGATCAACTTCATCTACTTTTACAGGAGTGCTGCCAGAGCTTTCGAAACAATCCTGGGACATATCACCGGCATCATCGCAGTTCCATCCGTTCAGAACAACTGTCTTTCAAGTCCTATCCGGATTTTATTCTGCTGCAATATGTTTTCACCGCCTTGGGTCTCTTTGCCGGCTTATCGGCTTCGCTAGGGGGACGTTGTTCCCGTGCGGAACAGTCAATTTGGCAGTGGCAGCGGTGGCGTACAGAGACTCTGAGACCAATTTCATCTATTTTTACAGGAGTGCTGCCAGAGCTTTAGAAACGATCCTGGCACGTATCACAGGCTTCAGCGCAGTTCCAACCATTCAACACAACCGTCTTTCAAGTTCAGGCCAGATTTTCCTCTCCTGCATTATGTTTTCACCGTCTTGAGCCTCTTTCCTGGCTTATCCGCTTCGTCTAAGGGGCGTCGTTCCCGTGCACTGCAGTCAGTTTCGCAGAAGCCGCGGTGGTTCACGGACAGTTTTTGATCAAGTTCATCTATCTTTACAGGTTATAAAAAATGTAATGTTCAAGTGAGGCACAATTTCACATGTGTTGAAAATTGCTCGTTTCACTTCCATTCATAAAGAAGATAACATTAATGATTTAGATAATTTTTGGCCAATCTTCATTTTTTCAGTTTTTGCTTAGATTGCAGAACTTGCAATTAGCATACGTCTTTAACAGTATCTAGAAAAAAAACATGTTATCTCCCAGCAACAGTACGGATTTCAAGAAAAAAAATGAAACTGAAGCCGCTTTAATAGAAATTAAAAAAAAAACTTATTGTAAACGTAGGAAATAAAGTGTTAATATTTGGCATACTTTTTTTCATATGCGGAAAGCGTTCGATTCGGTCAATCGTAAGATGTTGCTGAAAAATATGCAGTGTTATTGTATACTCGGCGTTTCTTTAATTTTATTTTCAAGTTAGTTTGACAGCCGACTTGAAACAACTACATCATAAACGGTAGTTTTATCTAAGATCGAACAGATTGCGTCTGGTGCGCCACAGTGCTCAGTTCTGGCACTGACGTTGTTCTTATTGTACCATAACTATACCGTTAACCTTCGTACAGCAGATGAAGTTGTAATCTATTTAGGCGATACGAACATACCTTTTGCCGGGCCAGATATCAATATTTTACAAGCAGCCGAAAACAGTTGGTTATTCCAATTGTCAGTCCAATTGTCGGAAAACAAATAACCCATCATGGCCTATTTTGACACTGATGCTTTCAATAAGTACATGCTGAATTTTCAAGTCTTTCAACAATTCTTTTAGTGCCTTTGATCTAAGCCCACGTAGCTTGCAAAGTAAAATAGATGAAGTGGTTGTGTGGTTGTCAAACCTGAGTTTACAGTTTGTGTATTAGTGTTTTCAGAAACCTGGGTAAGCAGTGATAGTGATGCCTCTAAAATTGATAATTATAGGTACGTATCTCTTACGTGACATCGGAAGAGAGGAGGTTGCTTGTCTCTATATTTGAGGAATGAAATCGCTTATCACTGTGTACTTAAGTGCTGTAAAATGAATGAAGCGGCAGAAGCTCATTCTGTGTGCTGGGGAAAAATTGTTGTTATAGGTACGTACAGGCCTCCTTCAGGTTTTTTGTCTACGTTGTGTAACTTTGTTGAAAAAAATAGGAAAATGTCTCCCTTAGTGATTGTGAAGTGGTATTTCTTGGTGATATAAATGTAGGTATTTTGTGTAAAACGTGCGTTAATTGAAATGCGCTAGATCTTTAAAAAGCTATGGTTTTGTAAAACTTGATGTCCTCACCAACAAGAGTTACTGACTAGTCTGAAACACTTACTTATGTGTGCTTTACGAATATTTGCAGTAGTGATGACCCCGGTCGCGTTTTAACATTGAGCGTTAGTGATCTTGTCAACAGAAACAAGACACGAGTAAACCGGAAACTTCTGCATTTAGGAGAATTGACGAAAACAGTTTATCTGAGTATCGATGCTTTTGTGCTAGCACAGATTGGAGTAATATTTTAAGAGAGGGGATGCATGAAAATTGTAGGCAGTTCTTATATCAACTATTCAAGAAGACTACAGCACTTCATTTTTCCGCATACTACACACAGAACTTATAGGAAATCAAGAAAGCCGCGGAATTCAGAACAACTATATGACGGAATACATGAAACGAATCCAGAAGAAAATGTACTGGCGTTGTCCGTCAATTAAAAAAATTCCGCAATAAATCAAGCACTCACATAAAAAAGCAAGAACTGATTACTACATGAGAAAGTTCTCGATGACAATTACCGATCATAACCAACATACTTGTCTCACTACACATTCATGGTTCGAACTATGACGGCGCTGACATAGAAAAAAAAAGTTTTAAAACTTTCTCATTTATCTTTCCAGCAAAATCAACTGCTCGTCTTGTTGATGGCGCCTAAGTGTATATAACCAGCAAACATAGTAATTCAGCGTTTTTGTTACAATGCACTGACTCAGAAATAATTAGCATTATTCACACTTCACGGAGTAATAGTGCCCCAGGTATCGATGGCATAGCTTAAGTCCCGTTATAGAAATAGCAGATGTCATTGCCATACCACAACTCATTATAAAAAATGTAATGTTCAAGAAATATGCATTTTTGCATCAGATGGAAAAAACTCGCGTCCCTCCCATTCATAATGAAGGTGACTAATTATTTAGATCATTATCGGCCGATCTCCATTTTTTCAGTTTTTGCTAAGATTGGAGAACTTGCAATTAGCGTACGTCTTTCGCATTATCTAGACAAAAACCATGTTATTTCCAAGCAAGAGTACGGATTTCAAGAAAAAAACAACTGAAGCCGCTTTACTGAAAATTAAAGAAAACCGAATTGAAAACAGAAAATAAACTGTTAATATTTGGCATATTTCTTGATATGAAGAAAGCATGTGATTCAGTGAATCAAGAGATATTGCTGAAGGAGATGCAGTGTTATGGTATACTCGGCGTTCCTTTAACTTTATTTTATGGTTAGTTTGACAACCGACTTCGAACAACTAGATCATAAACGGTATTTCATCTGAGATCGGGCAGATTGCGTCTGGTGCGCCACAGTGCTCAGTTCTGGGATAGACGTCGTTCTTATTGTACAATAACGATATCGTTAACCTTCGACCAGCAGCTAACGTTGTAATCTATTCAGATGATACGAACATACTTTTGAAGGCCAGATATCAATATTTTACAAGCAGCTTCCAACAGATGGTTATCCAAGTTGTCAGTTCAGTTAAAATGAAATAGATTAGACCTAAATGTCAGGTAAACAACGTACATAATCTTCAGAGCCAAAAATAAGGAAATTCCGAATAGCTTGCAAATTCACTTTGAGCTAACCCTGATACCCCGTGCAAGCTCCACAATGTTCCTTGGGGGTATTTTTAAAGAGCATTGACTCTGGACGGAACAAACAAATTTCGTCTGCACTAAAATGGCTCTCTCTATTGATATACTAAACAAATTTTGCACAATTTTACCTCGAAAATAAAATTACAAAATTATTTCTCTCTGGTGTTTTCGCATCTACAATATTTTTTCAAGATCTGGGGAACAACTATATCAACTAAGCTGGTGAAAGTACTAACTATACAAAATAGAGCTACAGGAACGATTGATAATTTACATTACAATGAGGCCATGGGACCTTCCTTTGTCAATGTTAGATTGCTTACCATCACGTCCGTTTACTATAAGAAAATAGCTATTTATAATAGGAACCTTATGAACGAAAAGAGGCAGACATTTAAGACCGCACCTTTAATTGCTCAAACAGCAAACAGTTTTAGGTACCCTCCATACCATGCATCTAAATCTTGTACAAAGTACAGGTTGGAAAACTAAAACACGCCGTCCTTCTGCATCAAACACGAACAATTGACTGAATTGTCACTACAAAAAACGTCCGAGGCCAGATATAGGAAAACTGTTCACGAATATTTCTGTCATATAGATAATTGTGGTCTCTTCTCGACCTAGGCAAGTTAGTTCCTTTGTGCTTAGCATTATGCATGACTGATCTCATCGTTTCGTAGTCACTACGTCGGCTGCATTGCACTTTGCGTTACTCATGGAAGTTTTGTATCATTGCCATGTACGACTTTGTTTTCTTTGACATGGGGAGGGCAGATATCTCTCAGGCGTTTCAAGACGCCTTTACCTTGCTCTCCATTGATTTGCAGTCTGTGTACAGTCGATACTAAAAAAAAAATCAAAAGACTGCGACCTAGGGTTAGCAATGATGCTTGGCTGTGACGCATGTCAGCTCTATTTATGGTTTTGTAATGAACAGCACGTACCCGACGAAGATGAAACGGAAGACGCAAGCGCTGTCGAGTACGCGCTGTTGGTGACAAAACATAATACCAATTAGCACAAGCGCCAGTTAGTACGAAATAATGCAGCGCCTTCAGTCCATATGTCTATAAGCACATTTATTACTATTTGTTTACCCGCAGCGGTGGCGCAGTGGTTATGGCGCTCGGCTACTCACCCCAAAAGACACAGGTTCTATCCCAGTCGCGGCGGTCGAATTCGATGGAGGCGAAATTCATGAGGCCCGTGTGCTGTGCAATGCCAGTGCACATTAATGAAGCCCAGGAGGTCGAAATTTCCGGAGCCCTTCACTTCGGCGTCCTTCATAGCCCGAGTAACTTTGGGACGTTAAACCCCATAAACTAAACCACCATTGATATTGGTTTAATTCGTCGCTCTCTCTGGGCGCCGAATTTACTAAATCATTGTCTACGGCAACTAACTGAGATTAGCTAGGGGCGCTGTAAACTTGCACTTTGGTATAATCTTAAGTGCGCAAGATGTTCTGGTGCAGCATAACTCAGTCTTTTCTGGAGGAGACGGACTAGGGTGAGGCTTTATAACTGGAGACTGCATTTTCGTCACAGAGCGACAAAGCTTATCCACCACCATACCGAATTTACAATCTTATTGTATCAAACACGCATTGCATCTGCAGGGACTTTAATAAGTACGAATGCTGCAGTAACCTCTCGGCCCTGTAAAAAAAACAGGTAGGAATATTAAGCAATCTCATTCACTATCGCATTCTTCTATTTGTTCGCGCTTTATTTGTGCTGCTTAGAAACAGGCTGAAACATAAATGCAATTTTTCATTTTTAATCTCCACACCTGTGGGGGAAATTAACGTCCTGGAAATGTACGCGCCTGTTCGAGTAGCTTCATTCTCCAACAGCCACAAATACCGGGCTCCGAATAGAGAAAGTGTCAGCTCATTAGTCAAAGTGAACAGAAGGCATAGGGACGCCCTTCAATTCCCATGTTGATATGATACAGTGGGTGGATGTTGTCTATGTTTTCAATAAGATGCGTTGCTGCACTTGCTGTCTGATTTTCACAAAGATTGTGGACAACAGAAGAAAGCTGAAACAAGCGTACATATCAATCGTACAAGTAAAATCATCGATAATGTTCCAATGATTATGTTCATAATGAATACAATCTGTCCCTTATCAATCTATAACTCTGCCAAGAGTTGTATCTTGTGTCCTAATGAGCGCAGTGAATAAGAAATAACCACATTCCATACAACTTTTTATCATTATTTCGTCCTTCCAAGACACTAGCCGGCTGAAACTCGACAAAATGTGTATAATAAAATCGAGGAAATTGTAAAAAGCAAATTATCTGACGAAGTTATTCTTATACCTGCCATTGAAATTCAGACAGGTGCGCCTGCAAAAATTCTTGGCATTTCTGATAGTTCATTATCCGCCAAGTAAATGTTTTTTCTTGAAATAATCAAACGTTTGCGAGCAATACAGCTTCATAGTTAACTAGTTGCTGAACTGGTTGATGAACTTTATTTTAAATTCGCGGTACGCCAATTGGAAACAGAGACATGAGTCAGTGCCATTTAGAGCGGCTGCCTAAGTCACGAAAAAATGAGCACGCTGTAGGAATTAACAGATATTTTTAAATGTTGAATATATGAGTCCTAAGATTCCCACTACCCTTTAAAAAAAGAGAAATTTACCTTAACCTGCATTTCTAAAAGAAGGTGAACTTGGCCTCAAAATGCCGAATATAAGTACCAAATAGTAGGCTTACATGAAACCTACTAGGAACGAAGTAAATTTGCGAGAAACTTGAATGGAAATCGTTCGCTAGTCAATGTGTTATTACCAGTCTGGAAAGAGTGGTGGTTTTGAAGCTGTTCACGATGTTTTCTGTACTGGTTTACTCGAAAGGAATCGGATACTTGTGATATATAACGGAAAGAATCGTATTTAGGTATTTCATGTTATTCCAATAACCCAGTCGTGAGAACGGCGCGCGTCCTTTGTATTTCTTTGTTTATGCTGAGTTATCGGACACAAAATATGGCATATAATTCCTGTTGTGAACACTTTTGTTTTCCCTGTTCTTTTATTTTCTTGTCTTGTCTGAAATTTCGTGCAAACATAATAAAAAGTTCTCTGCATTGCAACGTGAGGTGCGAAAAACAACCCCAAGCAGATTTGAGGAGCGCTACGTTTCGAAACCTGCTGAGTTCCTTCAACAGGTGTGACACTGAGGGAGTTGCAGCTTCGGTTCTTTAAGGCCTCGTATATTCAAGCTGAGGCTGATTATACTTGAACATTCAAATTTTCTGCAAATATTATTTTTCTCACCCTCCATCACGGAAGCCAATTACGGGAAATGCCGAAAAATTGTGCAGGTTGGCGGTAGCCGCAAGTCACTAATCATGGTTGCCCACAAATTTGAAACAATCGTTTGTTAACAGCATGCAAGCTGCAACCTGGGTTTAACGACAAAGAAAAAAGGACACACATACTAGCCCTGAATCGCAACTAACATTTTTAATCACCCTAACCTAAAGTTTTAGCGCCTAAAAATCCCGTGCAAATGCTCACAACACAATCATAGCCACATCACCATCCATGTGGGGAAACTTGAAAAAAATAACAAAAACGTGACCACACTCTTTTTAGGCACATTTTCAATCTTTGAAAAAAGAATTGCGGAGGAAAGCAAATCGCCGCATAGGAAATAGAAGTTTTTGAGCACCACACTATATTCAATGTTACATTCTTCTCGTATTAAACATGGGATTTTTATGTGCAGAAAAACTTTCATCTGCAAGTGAAGGAAAACGCCAGTTTTACAGAAAAAAGCAATTGGTCACATATTCTGCCTTAACAACTTACCTACCAGCCTACATTTTTTCAGCAGCACAAAATGCTACGCATAAACCACACCAATGCATGCAGACTTTTACGCCTATGTTATTTCTCACTTGAAAGCTTTCGATCACTTGTAAAAATCGGTGGACCATACAGCACTATACTAACAGTCTATACATCCGAAAAAATGAAACATGCTTCATAGCCTAATTTCTTACCGATTACAAGCTCCAGTCTTCGCATCGCAACCGTCCGTACATTTTAAAAAGTACCAGCACATCAACTGCAGAAAATTTGTTGAACCACTATAGTTTATTTCTAATTAATATTCCAGATTTCGCTCCTGAGTCTATTTCTCTTTACATGTTTATTTTCATTATTTCTTGCTAGCATTTGTTTTGGTTATGTCTTTTCATTATTTTATGCAATTTGTTTCGTTCTTAAGTTTTCGAAGTCATAACTGAGACGTTTGCTCTTGTTCTTTTGTAATTCTTGTCCCCTTTCTTGTAAGGAGCACATTTTGCATGTTAACTATTTGTACAATAGTCTCGTCTGTGCTGCCCTGTAAAGGTTAACGGGGCCTCGCTAGGCTCTGATTATTAGCCAAGACGACTGACCAGACGTTTTTGTAAATAAATATCAATGCTCAATCTTGAAATAGCCTTAAGTTTGCACTATCAGCAAGTTGGGTGGCTGAAGCACTCTAGCTTTTTAGAATGAAGTACGCCGCCCATTAATTTCTTGTTTCTCCGATCGCTGTGACGAAACTAAATGCTTGTGTGGATCACTAGTGACTTGCACTCATTCTTGCTTTTCTTTTCACAGTCGCGGCATCGGTATTTCAGGTTAGAACAATTAGACTTTCAAGGTGATTTAAGATATTTTCTTAGACCGATGTTTATCGGGCGGTCTATCCTATGTACACTTTTTCCCATTATAAACAGCACTTATGAACCACTGAACACCAGCATACCAAAGACCTTACTTTGTTGCCAACCCCGCAGGAGGGCGTATGCTACATGCAGACGTTGGTGAGTGACCAGTGCACCAGCACGGACCCGAGCACCCGCACCTAGCCGTGCGTGGCATCGCCTTGTCAGGCAAAAATGGGTTCATGGCGGCTGTGCCGATGCCGAGCGTTTCGACCTTTAAGGCCCCTTGGCTGCGGCAGCACAACGCTTTGGCCCCAGGTTCCTGTGGACGGAACCTCTGGCCTTACCCCGAAACGAAGATATCGGCAGTCGCCTTTTCCTATCCTGCCCTCTGTCTTTAGCTTTCCTACCCCTTTCTCACACCTCTCGTCTTTCCCACTAACTTCTTTGTTTTTTTCCTTTTTTCCTCGCGGCTAGGGTTAACATTGTGTGGCCAACCACCCTGAGCTGCGTAATGTTGGGTTATCGTTGGGGTGTACCGTGGCGTGGCCAGGACTTTCCACCCGTTCCCTCGTAGGGCTCCTTGGTAGGTGGCTGGCACCACAGCCGAACAGCACAATTCTTTTTACTCTCCCCCCTCCCACAAAACGATCGCACTCACAAAAGAGGGCGGACAGATAGAACTATACAGATTTAAGAAAAAAACAGCAAATTTTCCAGAGTACCATGTTCTTCATAGTGAAGAAACAGAAAACACCAAAGAACTATGTCCCCATTCCCAGTGTCGAAATACCTACCTGAAACCTTGGGTCCAGGTAACAAACTGTTCAAAGTGTCTAGTGGCGACCTACTGCTTGAACTCAGAGACAGTCTAATACACAAAACTTTCCGGCCTAGTATTCATTGGGGAACTCCTGTGTCAATTAGAGCACACCAGTCTCTAAACACCGTCCGGTGTTTGATTTCCTAATCAGATTTCATCCACCTTACTGAGGAAGAGACGCTTGAAGGTCTAAAAGAACAGAATGTCATAAATGTACATCGCATTAAAATAAGGACACTCCCGAGGTCCATAGAAACAGGCGATCTGAAAACATTACAAGTCAAATCCGCGAACATGCCTCAAATTCCAACGGTACCGTCATGGGTTGCAAAGCTGCCGTGGCCACGGAACTTGTGCCAATTGTGCCTCAAAAGAACACGCTTCCGAAAACTCTGAAGGAGCAGCACTTCTCTGCACCAAACTCTAATGGTAATCGGCCCGCGTATTCAAGGGCATGTCCCTCATGGTAGAACGAGAAAGAGATCATTACAATGAAGACAAAAGAAAATGTCCCATTTAAGAAAGTACGACGAGTCTTCCACGCAAATAACAGCTTCAACTTTTCTACCAAAACAAGCTTTGCTGATGTGGTGGGCGGGGGCGGTGCGCCACGCAGCACTCCGGCATCTGCCAAGACCAAGTTCACTGAGCCTGTGGCAGGGTCATCCATGCCCCCGGCAGGGACAGCGAAAGCTCCTCTTGCGTCTCCAAAGCAGAGAACGCCGGACCACGGGTCGGCCTCCTGCACGACATCCCCCACCAGAGAGGCCTAAAACTCAGAAATCCGCGGCTTCGCGGTCTTCCAGCGCCTCTGGTGAGATGATGAATATAACTCCCAGTCCGTCCGCTTTGAAGCGGCAGAGCAGCCCTCTCGAGCGAAAAAACGAGAGGGCCCTGATAACGGGCCCAGAAAAGATAAATCCTTCCGTTCCATTCCCAACAAAAAACAGAAACATGACTTTTGTGGTTCATGGAACTGTCGAGCACTGTTTGGGAATTTCAGTACCATATCACATACTTTAGGATCAATGATGCCCATTGCTTTATGCCTTCAGGAGACCAATCTTAGTCTGTAACATGTGAAAATCTTAAAACATTATAAAACTTACAGACGCGATCGCGAGCAGGCCTCTCAAGATGCCTCGCAATTGTAATTCAGAGCAGCACATCTGCTCAACATATAAAACTGAACACAAAACTTGAGGTAGTTGCGGCAAGTGTCGTTACCTACAAAACAATAACAATATGTTCTGTATATCTTCCACCACAAATCATATTAACAATCCAAGATTTAAAAGGCCTGATCAATGACCTGCCGAAGCCAAACCTGGTAGTCAGCAATTTTAACGCTCACTAAAAATTTTGGGAAAGCGAACGAATGGATTGAAGGGGGCGAAAAATATTCGAGGTTTTTATCGTCTCAAATATTATTTGTGTTTTAAATGCGGAAAAAGCCACATGTTGTTGCCTCAGCTCGGATAAAATGAGCTTTCTCGATTTAGCTTTCGCATCACCATCTCTTTTAGCGATTTCAAATGGAACGTTATAAGTGACCCTCTGGAAAGTGACCATCAATATCTGCCATCAGCCACTCATCGTCCACTTGTCATCCCCACAAGAAAATGGCTCTGGAAACTTCACCTCCCTGACTGGTCACTTTTTACAGCAAGTGCCACTCTAGAAAAAGATTTTTGTCAAGACCTCAGCATAGATGAAATGAATTAAAAGATTACTACATGTATAATATCGGCCGCTACAGTAGCCGTACCAGAAACAACAGGACTCGTACAAAAGAAACACAAAGAACTGTGGACACATGAATGCACATAGGCAAAAAGCCTGGGGCACTCTGCGTCGGCATCCCACTGCAGAGAACTTGCTTGCCTTTAAAAGGGCCAAGACCAGAGCGCTGTTCGTTCAAAGAAGTGCAGAGAATGCCTCGTGGAAGAAATATGTGTCCCGAATACAAGGAGGAAGTCTACAGGAGTGGAAACTCCCCCGTTTGCGGCGACCAGAAAAGGTCACAAGCCCGTGGCGCCACTATCTGCTGGCGGCGCCTGGGGGTCTGGAAAGAAATTACTGAAATACAACGTCCCGGCATGGCCGCTGAAGCAAACACCCGTGTCGTCTGCTTGTCGTCTGCTTTTGAGCGCGCGCCGCCGGAGAGCGCGCCGGAGCCGCCTGCCTGGGTGCTGCATTTTTTTTTCTCTGCTGCTTCTACGAGGCGCCGCAAGGCGCTGCCACATACGTGTAATTGCGTCGGCGCAAACGTATAATTATGACTTTATCCGGTCGCCTGCGCTCGCTGGCGCAGACTAGTGTATCACCTCCTCTATAGTCTTGCTCCGTGCCCCAATATAGAGCTGAATAACATCAAAGAAAATGTGGGAAAAAGTTCATAAATTCACTGACGACCATAACGCTTTGACACTTCCTCTATTGACAACAAACGCGACATAAACATTATTAAAAGAACAGGCCAACATATTGGGCGAGCATTTTACTGAAATATTCAATTAATCCAATTACACAAACACGTGCCAGAAGCACAAAGCAATAGGAGAAAAACAAAAACTTCCATTTAGAACAGGCATGCATGATGACTATACCCAGCCTATCACAATGCAAGAATTAAATAGTATTATCTTCCGGTAAAAAGACAGCACCAGGCGCAGACAATGTGCATTACACTATGCTTGACCATTTCTGTGATGTTGCCATAGAGGCACTGTTGAAATTCTTCAATAAAATATAGATGACTAGCAGAATACCTGAGGAGTGGAAGAAAGCAGTCATAGTACCTTTTTAAAACACAGAAAACCAGCAACAACTCCTAGCAGTTACAGAACAATAGCCCTCACCTGCTGCATTGCTAAATCGTTCGAAAATATAGTAAACATTGGAAGAACCTTAGTACTTGAATCCCGACAGCTTTTGAACATACATCAAAGTGAACTTAGAACAGCATGCTCGACCACTGATCACCTTGTCTGCCTAGAAAACACCTTCCGGGAGGCGTTCATCCACAAGCAGCACTGTATCGGGGTGTTCATCGACCTGGAGAAGGCCTACGATACCACGAGAAAGGGAGGCATCCTCCATGATCTAGCATAATTAGGAATACATGGCAGGATGCTGAACTGCTTAAGCTACTTTCTTGCAAACTGCACATTCCTAGTCCGCCTGGAAGAAACTTTCTCCATGACTTAAACCAAAGAGAACGGCATTCCGCAGGGGTGCATTCTAAGCAAAACTCTCTTCGTAGTAAAAATGAATTCCTTAGCTAAAGTAATACCCAAGTCCATAATGTATTCGATTTATGTGGACGACCTACAGATAGCTTACACTACCTATAGCATATCGACCTGTGAGAGACAAATACAAATTACTCTAAATAAACTGGCTGCTCCGGCAGATGGAAATGGATTCACATTTTCTCCCCTAAAATAGTAGTTGTTCTGTTCTCATCGCGACGACGCCTACAAGTCGATGCCAATCTATACTTGAACCAAACGGTACTCCCAGTTAAGCAAGAACATAAATTTTTAGGCGTCACTTTTGTCAAGAAAATCACATTTCTACCATATATGAACAATCTAAAAAAGAAAGTTTCTCAAGCCATCAATCTCCTAAAGGTGCTCTCACGAAAACGGTGAGGTTCTGGCAGAGCATGCCTTTTACAAATCTATTGCTCTCTGTTACACTGCTAGCTGGACTATGGGTGCGTAGTCGATGGATCAGCAAGAACATCCTACCTTAAACGATTAGACCCTTTTCATAACCTTGGTCTGCGCCTATCATGTGGAGCATACAGAACATCATCTGTATTCAGCCTTTACGTTCAGGCTATTGAGCTTGCGATAGAGGATCGAAGAATCGCACTCATATGCACATATGTCTTAATAATCCGTTCTCTTCCGAAACATCTCTGCCATCCTTTTGTCACCAAGTGCCCATAGAAAAGATTATTCAACAAGAAACCAAATTCGATCAACCCTTTAGTACTGCGCTTTGAAGATAAATGGAAAGCGTTAGCTGTAATAAACACTCTACCTAACATCGCGTGACAAGACCATCTGCCCCCATGCTACAGCCTCCCCGCATTATGTGACTTCACACTGACGAATTCACACAAAAAACGAACTCCACACAAGCACACACGACAAGAATACTTTGCAATGCAAGAAAAATATCACACCTATACTGTACTTTACACTGAAGGCTCAAAAACAGGAAGCATGTTGAAAGTGCAGGAGTTGAAGAAACCATTGAAAAACTAATAAGGCTGACAGAGTGCGCATCAGTTTTTACTGCCGTGTGTTATCCCATCTTCTTAGCTGTAGAACAAATAGTAAGCGAGAACATCCAAAACAGCATCATTTACACTAACTCTGTTAGTATGCTCAAAGCACTGCACTCTAGAAATGCTTCTGAACCCATAACTGGAAGCATCATACATAACATAGTTAAAGTCACAACACAAAAACCTAAAATTAAATTCTGCTGGGTCTCCAATAATGCCGGAATAGTCGGTGATAAAAAAGCATATGCATGCGCACCACCAGCAGGATTTGGTCAAATAAAACACTTGAACGTACCGCAGAGGGATTGCTTAAAATTAATGCGCCGTAAATTGAGAAAACACTGGTAGGCTACTCGGGAAGAGCAAGTAAACAGCAAATTACATTTTGTAAAGCCCATTTTGGGAGAATGGGGTTTACAATCATGTCTCCACCAGGAACGTTTTACAGATGTTATTTTATGTCGTCTACGCATTGGCCACTTAAACCTTACACACAACTTCCTACTAACGAAACAAAACAAACCTCTGTGCGAAATGTGTGGCAATTGAACTCACAGTAAACCACATTTTAATTTTGTGCATAAAACTTGAACACCCGAGAAAAAGCATTTTAGAACATTCTACAATGAATATATTCCATTACACACCATCTTGTTTTATGTGATTAAGCACCCTTCGATTTGTCAATCATTTTTAAGTTCCTCAAGGAAGCCAGTGTTTGGAACAAACTTTAGGCGAAAAAGCTTGCTTTTTAGAAGAGAACTCTAGCCTTATGTTTCGCGCATTATCGCCTTAGCTGCTTTTGCGCCATTAAACTCAATATATCTAACTAATCTGTGCCCAACTGGCCAATGAGAGGGGTGATTGCTTTTTGCTTTCGCACGGCTGTTCCTTATCATATGGCGCAGCTCTCACAGCTTGTGCAACGCAGAGCAAAGCACTTTGTCTTCAAAATGTCGGGCCAGATTGTTCACATTGTGTTCTATGGACGGCATGCAAAGAATGGCTGGAGGTTGTCTTTTTTTCATGTCCTGTTTTGAATATGAGAACCCCTCCCATGCTACCCGCAACGATTTTTCACAAGCTGCTCTTGTACCACGGTTTTAGAAAACCTGCTCCTTGTAATCTCTGTATTTATAATAATACACTTGCGACTTGTAATCTCCATAATTATAAGAGTACACTATCGGTTATACACAGGTCACACGAGTTCTTTCTTCTTGAATCCAGGAAAGTGCAATTACGTTTCCAACTTATGTTGAGTGCCTGGAGGGAAAACTTAACACTTGTCTCTGGAATTTCAGTGACGACCTCAGCATATGTGGTCAGTTTTGTATATCAATACTGGAACCCGAATAATATCCGGGGCGGCGGTGCTTAAAAAATCCCGCGGCATATCTGCATTTCAACCTGCGTGTACTCTGCAGGTTGAAGAACTTATTTCTTTTAATGCAATTCTAATAACGATTGCCGCAGCACCTTTTTCAATTTTTTCAAGATAACAGAGAGGATCTCACATCAATGTCTTATGCTTTCATTTGTTCCCGCTTTTTGAATTTCCTGCCGCAATATACGACGTTCATTATTAAACCGTCGTTTTCTAATAAATGCGAGACTCAGAAAATGATTGTTTTACCTCAATTGCCATTCAGAAGAGGGCAGAAGTACATCATGTCAGTATTTTGCATCAGATGCGTAGCGCCATTTTCCATCTAATTTTCAATCAGTGTGTGAACAACCGAAAATAGGGCATAAAAAGCGTAGCCTTACTAGACACAGCCGAATAGATTGTCTCTGATTATGAGTCAACGATTTTGTTAATAATCGATATCACCTATATCTCATGCCGCGTTAATTTAATGCGAAAACATTACTTGGCAATGTTCGCGGTTTCGTGTCCGCAGAAAGTGGACGCATAACGTGTCGGCAGCCCTTGCGTCGTTCGAAGAAGAGTTAGCAGTAAAACAATGAATTAATGTGATAGAGGATGATAAAATATTGATGGACATAAAATTTGGTTGATGTGGAGTAATTAGTTAATTAGCTAGGGGCGAGAAAGTCGATTACATGTCGAAATAGTCCAGGACATCTATATATGATTTGGACGTCAAAAGAATTGTGGACGTCTAAATTGAGGCAGATTACGAATCCAAGCAGATTGAAGGTTTGAAATAGAATAAAATGTCATTATTGAACGATATTTATTCAAGCAAAAACCTTTGGTTGATGTGGAGTAATTAGACGCGAATAAAAACCATTTACGTCGATACAGTGGGAGGACGTCAAAACAGCCCCGGAGATCGAAAGAGTATAAAATGAAAAAAGCGGTTAAATAAGACAAAACCACGAAAAAAAGTGTTAACTGATGTAAAAGTAAAAAATAAAAATGTAAATAGAAAAAATGCCGAAAACTGTAACGAACGACAAAAAGGCGATTTGATGTCGCAATAGTGAAGCGAAGAGAGTCGACGAGCGTGGAAGAGGTGTCAGTGCTTTTTTTCTTCATTTTATGGTCTGTTTACTCGCCGTTTGCATTTTCCGCTTTAGAAACAACTGCCGTGCCCCTTTCTTTGTTCTTTTAGAGTTGAGGGTTCATCTAAACCTCATCTGGTCAGTCATGATGCTAGCAAGTAAAGCAATAGCACACTGACATGTTTAATAAAACTTTACATGTTTGAGAGCCCATAGTGCTTCCTGTTTAGTGAAAGGGGAACCCGTATGGGCTCCGAAATGTAACGAATGTGACTTTGATATGTTTAATTGTATTGAACTTGTGCACTGCTGCTAGTCTTGATTGGCCTCAAACAAAGATAGTAGATACCCAATACGAGGGAGTGGACGCGTCATCCATGTCTTCATCTTTGTTTTCATCCTCACTCTTTTGTAGCGAGAGCTACACTGGGCTACCTGTTTAGCATTTCGCTGTGGTCCAGGGGAGGCAGTTTTTCGCATCCGCCGTTACCATGACAACTGGAGAGGAGCAGCAGATGCGGCGTGGGCTTCGCCGTCGCCGCTGCCGCGCGCCGCACCACGGGCGGAGCCGTGCGTGACATCACGCGGATGAGCAATTGTGCGCATTAATCCGGTCTGGGCATCGCACGTCCTCAAAGACGAAGACATAGATGATAAGTGCAAAAAATGTGGAGAGAGGGTGACCCTCGATCACGTAATTTGGGAATGTGTGGACTACCGAGGGGCTAACGAAGGAATTGATAGTAGAGAAGCCTGGGGGACCCTTCTTCGGAGCACGGACCCCGTCAAGCAGAAGCAAGCCATTCATCTGGCACTGGAGGCCGCGAAGAGCCAGCAACTCTTTGCCTGTCTTTAATCGCGGGGGTCCCAACCCCTACCCCCTAGGCCTGCGTGCCGGGGGTAGGCAGTAGGGGGCCTCCCTTCTGATGGAAATAAAGGTTTTTGGAATGGAATGGAATTGTGCGCATTGCGCCGATACCGGGGTTTCCAGAGAGACCCCACAGGTGCGCCGCGCGCTTCGTCGCCACCTCGCAGCACGCGTCGAACCGAACTCAAACCGCACGTCACATGCGCAGCTTTATGTATAAAATGCGGAGATGCAATGGGCGGCTGTATCACAATGTTTGACATGGATGCAGAGAACGAGAGTCCAGCTGGTGCTAAACGGCGGTATAGACAAGAGAAGATTAACTCTGCTGATCATGAGGTGTTCTCCTGGCACTTGGCTACTCAACAAAAACACAGTGAGCGTCAGAAGGCGAAGGAGCAGCGGAGACGCCCGAAACGAGAGAGGAGCGGCTTCCCAAACGGAGATGCCGGACTGCCGAGCGTAATAGACAGCGCATAGCCACCGAGATGGGGTCCAATTTCTCTCAATTCTAACGTACAGTGACCGCAACAAGCTCATCCAAGGAAACGTACCTCTCGCTACGTATGTCCTGGCATAGCCGAGCTTTAAGCCATCCCAAATTTTTTGTTCCGCCTACCAGCACAGATCATTCTCTTCGTAGCCCTCAATAGCGCTGCTCAAATAACAGCCCGCCGAAAAGGTGTTGAAAAATGAAATGTACCGGACCCCTACCACCGCTCCACTTGAGAGGGTAACTTAACTAGAAAGCACTCCTAATATTCCGAACGCAAAAAGTATGAAAAACAAGCCCACCTTGGTCGATTTATTTCGTGCCACTGAAATGATGCACACCACAGAGTGACAAGAGTGCCCTTTCCTGCACTTTGTATCATATGTGATACGCAAGCACTCAAAGCCTTTCTCCAGTTGCAATGCAAAATGAAGACTTCTGGTGCCACAGCGGCTGTCACCGAACCGCAGAATGGTATTTTATTACCTCATTATTGTTTTCGCAACGCCCAATAGAGTTGCAGTAAAGGACACCCTTTTATACCCGTGTAATTTCTGCAAAGTACACGCAACGCTGTCTCTAAGCACATTTCAATGAAAAACCACTGTAAAAATCATCAGGAAGATTAAATTTCTGAGTGCACGGCTGCTAGAGAATTAGGGGCGAGAAAGTCGAGTAGACGTCGAAATAGCCCCGGGCGTCGATATATTGGATGGACGTCAAGAGCGTCGTAGACGTGGTAAAGAAGCAAGACTTTCTAATCTTTTCGGACAGTTTAAAGTAAAAGTATGTAGCGTATCATGCGTACACCAGCCGAAACAGGCGACAAAATCGTGCCCAACATACGACAGCGCCTATTTTTCGTTTTTCATGCCTAAAGATTTTTCTCCAATACAGTGGTATTTTTCTGTGCTATTTTTCTGCAGTCCTGTTAGTACTAAAAGCGACACCACAATTCTAGAGGGGATGCTGTTATTAGAAAAAGTTGTATTGTTCGACATGCTGAAAACCAAGAATACTACGAAAAATTTACCTGTGACAAAATATATTCTCTTGTGCTTTCCGTTTGGGATATGATGGGCTATGCGGTAATGGGTTACTACACTGTCTCACTCTTGAATACCGGATTTCATATCTTGTTTCATATATTATATGTGAGTAAATTCAGGAAACCCAGACCAATAGAGCCGATGTTTTCCCTAATGGAGTCAGGACACTGTGTTGTGGGGGCACCTCACGCCGTTCAAGCATGTATATACCGGGTCTTTTTTTTTAAAGTTTAGCAATTTCTAGTTAAAAAATTCTTGGGTTTCAACATAGTAAACCGAGGAGCAGGCGAGAAAAAAGTAGAGGAAACAACGCGCATGGCTCCCGTTCTCTGCAGACGCGCGCGGGGGTGGGGCATTGTCGCATTGACGGAACAGCTGCACAAGGCCTCTGGCGCTGGCGCTCTGTCAAAGGTTCGGCCCTCATACATACCTCAGATTTTTTATGCTTTTCCGGTGAAGTAGCGCTTTCTTCGCAAAAACTGCGAGATATAGGCCTGCGCGTTCTATGCAGGTTGACTGCACAGCAAGGTGGACATAATGTACGCGAAAAGTGTAATGATTAAGCGAACAATTAATTTGGATTAGTTAATAAGGTTTTTATTTCGCATTTTCTGAGGCATTACAATATTGCGATATCATTGGGCGTCAACAATAAAGAAGTGCCTCTTTTTAAATATTCTTAATCGGGAAAGCGGTTCGAAATATCGGATGCCAAAAATACGCATTTGAACGCTCGTTTAGTAGGCTTTCCCGCATGCCAGAAATTTAAGATAACGTCGGTCGCATTTCTTATGCATCTAATACAGACGCAGTTTGTGCATTTCATGTCTGGAGTGCTCTGCAGCGGGCCTAGCGCCAGCTGCGGACACGCAAGTGACGATTTTCCTCGGGTCAGAAGCACCGGATTAGCGCCAAAAAAAAGACGACAAAGAGCGGGCAGTGCCGCGGGACGAAGGACGAAGCTGGTCGGCTCTTTTCGCTTCACTATTATGACGTCCAAACAATTTTCCTTGTCGTTGGCTTCTGTTTTCAGCATTTGTTTATTGATTACCATTTGTTTTTACTTTTACATTCATTACCATTTTTTAACCTGATTTATTATTTTAATTTTTTTCGTTTTATACTCTTTCGGCGTTCGAGGTTGTTCTGACGTCCTTCCACTACATTGACGTACGTGGTTTTTATTCGCCTCTTAATACTCCACATTAACCAAAGCTTTTTTGAATAAATATCGTTAAATAATCCCATTTTAATCTGTTTCAAACATTCATCTGGTTTGGTTTCGTATTTTTCGACAATATCGACGCTCAAGGCTGTTTTGACGTCCTCTCACTGTATTGCCGTCCGGGACTATTGCGACGTGTAATTGACTTTAACTCCTATAATTAATTAATTATTCCACATGAAGCAAAATTAACGCGCATCGACATTTTACCATCTTCTATCGGAAAGAACCATTCCTTTACTCCTAACTCTTTCTCGAACGACGCAAGGGATGCCGACACGTTTTCGTCAGCTTTCAGCGGACACGATACCGCGAACATAGCCAAGTATTGCTTTCCATTTAAAATAACCCGGCCTGGTGATAGGTGATATAGATTATTAAAAAATCATTGACTCATCATCAGAGTC
Source organism: Amblyomma americanum (assembly GCA_030143305.2). NCBI lineage: Eukaryota > Metazoa > Arthropoda > Arachnida > Ixodida > Ixodidae > Amblyomma > Amblyomma americanum. The sequence goes on along the minus strand of JARKHS020000619.1, from coordinate 3,094 downwards.
TATCTACTCAGTTGTGTCTAGTAAGGCAACGCTTTTTATGTCTTATTTCCGGTTGTGCACACATTGGTAAAAAATTCGATGGAAAATGACGCAACGCATCTCATTGAAAATACAAACATCACGATGTATTTGTGTCCTCTTCTGACTGGCCATTCACGTAAATCATTGAATTTTCTGAATCTCGTATTTATTAGCATTGGAAAACGAAGGTTTCAAAATCATCATCCTGACCAGATAGACTGCAGGGCAAAGGCCTCTCCCACGTTTAGCCAATTAACCTTGTCCTTTGCCGTCCACGCCCACCCTATGCCTGAAAACTTCCTAATCTCATCCGCCCACCTAACCTTCTGCCACCCCCTGCTACGCTCGCCTTTTCTTGGATTCCACTCCGTTACGAAAAACCATCGGTTATCTTGCCTTCGTATTACAAAGCCTGCCCAAGCCCATTTCTTCTAATTCATTTCGAATAGGATGTCATCAGCACGCCATTTTTCTCTCACCCACTCTGCCCACTTGCGTTCTCTTAGCGTTACACTTGTAATTTTTTTTTCCATGACTCACTGCGTTGTCCTCAAGCTGAACCCTTTTCGTGAGCCATCACGTTTCTGCCCAGTAGGCGAGTACCGGGAATATAGAGCTGTTGCACTCTTTTCTTTTGAGGGATATATATAACCTGCTATTCATGATCTGAAAGAATCTGCCATATGCGCTCCACCCTATTCTTATCCTTCTAGTTTTTTTCCCTTTCATGATCCGGGCCAGCTGTCACTACGTGCCCTAAGCAGACGTGTTCCTCTACCACATCCAGCAGCTCGCTTCCAAAATTTCCGCAGGAGATTCACAAAGCAGGAACGAACGGAAGCATATGACAGTGATGCGAGCTCCTCTCCCTTATCTTGAGAGAACTGAAAAAGGTGCTGCAGCAATCGTTGTTATTAGACTCGCATTAAATGAAATAAGTTCTTCAATCTGGAGAGTACACGCCATGTGAGTAAAAAGGCGTTGCCACAGGCAACAACACAGACACTTCTTATGAAGTCGGTGCTAATATGTGATAAGGCTGGTACTTCTGTGACTCATGAACACTCTGTTCTATCCCCATCATGATCCTCCTCATTCCGGCACACATCACCGGACGAAAGAGACGGCTTTATAGCGGTCCTAGGGGTTCCGTGGTCGGGGCTGTAAACATTAAAGCGAGAGTGGCTATAGCAAATTCGGTGTTCCTTGACACAGACGATGGCAGCTGATGGTAATATGCACATAGACCAAGGCCGCTGCACAATTACGTGTACCTGGGTAACACCTGGCGCAGGAGCTACAGTCGCGCGTTACTGCTAGCGCTGAGCGCAATTCGGTAGTTTCACACCGTGATGACAGCGGCACATGCGAATTATGCGGTGTAGAAAGCTAGGCCTGTATATATTCTTACCCTCCCCCCCCAAAAAAAAAATGTGAAAGGGACACTTAAGTCCACTTTAAGGGAATGTCGCGATAGCGTAAAGTGTACGTCCTCATATATACGCAAGGTCAATCCCTGCTTTACAGAACTTAATTATTGGGAGCCCTCATACCCTACCCGTCGCAGCAGTGCTCCGGTTAAGCGATGCGTCATTGCGCTGCGATGGTAGCGCTCCCAGCGATGAGTACTGTGCGACCCAGGTTGCTCTTCTCGAGCGACCAATCAATAATTTAACCCCCACCTGCCACTTTGCTTACTATCCAGTGGGCAGGTTGTAATGACGCTGCTAGGTCATGTGACCTAGGTGGCCTCCCCGCCTCCTAAGTTGTTATGTGGGGACTACCTGCTAGAGCAATGCCCGTGATTTTTCGCGCACAATGCCAACGTCGACGCCAACCAAGCTGACACCGGATTTTCTTGAGAACGGGGCCTTCAAAGTAATCGAGTTAAAATTGTAAATGACGCTCAAGTTTCACGTTACTGGTATGACGCGATAGCGTAATGGGTTTATCCTCAAATATGGATAATTAGTAGTTCCCTACCCATAATTAATGAATCCCTGAGGTCCCTCATGTGACTTCACAGCTGTACAACGGTTAAGCGTTGCGCCATTCCCTTGCGTTGGCTGGTGCTGCAAAGGTGTGGTGGCACATGCGAGCCAGGCTATGCTTCCAGAGCCACCTCTCGCGACCAATCACTAATTTAATGACCACCTGACATGGTGCGTGGTATCCTCACTATGCGGCGGAAAGGTTGGGATGACACCACACGGTTACGTGACCAAGGTTCCCGCCTTCCTCCTAGGTAGCATCTATGGGCATTTTTCGTGAAATTTTTGCTCACGGTGAAAAACACCAACGAAGCCCATGACGATGCCGGATTTTCTGCGACAACAGCTCCTTAACGCTCTCGCGTTGAAATTCTAAGCCGCTTATGCGTAACCATTTACGCAACGGTCTCTTGGGATTATGTTCGAAATTGAGTTAAACCGCATTCACACGAGACAATTTCGGGATGACTGCGGTTTTGTGCGTCGGGGGCAGACGTGTACAGCCAGGTTCAAAACTCATGGAGGAAAACGAATTTCGCACGCCCACACACATCTAGAAATACTCTTAGTGCGGCGCATGTTTTTGAAGATGCAGGAAAAATGTAAATGACACTGCGTGAAGGAGTGAATTTGCATACTCACCATTTCCACACAACCATGCAAAAGACAGGAGCGCAGTTGAGAAAAAGAGCTTTCTTGACGCCTCGAAGGAAGGTCAGATGCAACGACGCACTGCACTTGCTGGACATTATTGACAATCAAACTCGGCTTTTTTTATCTTAGTATTGTTGACTTACAGCGACTTCAGGGCGCTGATATTTTGGCGGAACGGAATTATTTCCACCCACACAATCTGTACATTCTTTTTTCGAAGATATCTACTGCATTTTTCCTTTTCTGAGAATGAATGCACAACTTTACGACTAGACTTCTGACATGCTTACAAATCAATTCGTAGGCCATTTCTGGATCATCAAAGATCGTATTCAGTGCCTAGGTATTTGCTTAGAATTTATTTCTCAACACCAAGAAAAGAATGTACGGCGTTGGGGCAAAAAAAAAAATCATGAATGTACACGTTG
>JARKHS020000618.1:0-83460 GCA_030143305.2 Amblyomma americanum | reverse complement strand
ATGAACCTGCTCGCGTCACACTGCAGGGAGCGGAGTGACAATTCAGGGAAGGGACTATCCCCCGACCACAGAGGGAGGGGACTATCCCCTTTCATCTGCAACTCCCTACATTGTCACGCTAGCAGGGCCATGAGAATCGCCCGACGCCACTGGCTGGAAGGGGGTCCTGGAAAAGCCGCTTCGTTCTTGAGTTGTATCCGACTGTAGAGCTTTCAAACGGCACACAGAGGAGTACTCTTGCGTCATTTACGAGTGGCTCAGGGCTCGAAACAAGACCTTATTATGCATGCATATTCCCATGGAGCGTGTTCAACTCCTAATAGCTTTAAGATCTGTATCGGGGCCCCCAAGCAGCAGCGACAGTCATAAAATGTACAACACCGCAGCGGTGGCCAAGTGGCTGAGCATCCGCCTCGCATGCGGGAGGTGCGGGGCTCGATCCCCAGTGCCGCCGGGTACCCACCGGTGATACAATGGGCACAAGCTTTCCCCTGGTCTGGTGCCCGGCTTATTTAGGGTGAAATGCTTAAGAAATGGGTCTTTGACACCACCTTGAGAAAAAGAAAATACCTTGTGTCATGGCGCTCTTTGGCCATAGATGCCCTTGCGCCATAAAAATATATAACCACCATCATAAATGTACAACAAAGCGCGCAGTTAGAGCGCTCTAGACAGGCTTGTAGACCATTGTGATATAAAAACTCTTCCTCTGCACGGACTGCGCGTGCGCCAAGGGTCTCAGCGGCGATGCCATTTAATTCAAGAATAAACCGGATTGTTCACTTTGCGGGTAAAGCGCTACAAAGTGCAGTGGTTGTTGCACCTCTAAGACAGCCGATATGGTCACCGAATAACTGGTCAGCCCCGTACAGCAGTTCCCAGGAAAAAGCATTCGTTCCCGTACAGGGCAATAACAGCCACAAGCGCTGTCCGAGTGATACATAGTGGGGTCACGAAAAGCCACTCGAAGCTCGAATGCAAAGTACGTAGAGTCGGCGCATACCCGCGGCTGGACATATGCTTATCGCGTCCGAGGCACCGCCGTCTGAAGCGAGATTAGGCCAGCCAGATAAGGGACGCGTGCCAGCCAAAACCGGCCGTCCGTCAAGCCAAAACCGGTATGCGCTGTATCCCGCCCGTCCAGTACTGTGCACGACAGAAGGAGCTGCCAGACACATTCTGGGGTGCGCTGGTTGTGCCACAAGGCTTTGCACTCATATTGCCAGGAATTCGGGACAAGCGCTTCCTAGTTCCCTTGGCTGTCACCACGTGGCGCATGGCTTTGAGAAATCAGAAGTGGTGCGTTGACGTCATCCGTGACATAAGAAAGAAAGGCCGAGTGGGTGCAGAACAGAACGTGATAGACAGCTAGGCTTAGCGGCACTGGGCGACTCTTTATCGTCCATGTCCTCTTCAACGTAGACATTCTGTCAACAGACCCATCATCACCCCCTCGTCACATGAGCAAACGAACAGAGCCCCGACTGCTGTTGCGTTTTTGAAAGCTGTAATCCTTGTTCAGAGTACAGCCTAGGCCAGGACTGCAGCTAGCCAAAACTCTGCGCACATTTTTTTTTTTTTCCAGACTTTCAGCCGGCTGAGCGCGGGCTTCCAGCGATAAGAGTCGACTCTGAGCAACACCCTCTCAATGCTAAGGCCTCTCCACCGGCCGCGTGACGTCACGCCAAGGGACCGTGCAGGCCCCGCGCTCCGCGATTTCAGCGCGCCGCGCCCGTCTGCACTATTCGGGTACTGCCGTACGTAGCTGCCTTATAAGTGATTCCTTCATTTTCATTTTTGTCGTTGCTGCAGAAAAGAAATTCGCTAGTTTGTGCGCGCCTTAGGCTATCATTTTATCTGCTTTATATATTTTTTTTATTGCAGAACACCTTATTGTCAAGAAAGTTCGAGCTGCTAATACAGTTTTTTGTAATAAACAATTTAGCATACGGCCGCCAATTTCGCATTATTGGTCATTATAATAAAAAATTGATTAGTTAATTTCAATTAATCATCTAATTATTAGGTTCTATCACGTACATGATGTCTGCCGTGCGGTAAAATCCATCCGCACAGACCGCACATGCGTATATCTAGTTGTTAAAGTAGAAGTTCGTGAACATTGAAAAAAAAAAAACACCGTCTACTGCGCATTGTGTTAGTTTTATTCTGTATTGTGTTTTGCTTAAAGCTTTCACACACAGCAATAATGACACTCACAATAATGTTGCGCTGTTGAGTATTTGTACAGCTAATCTGACCCTTACAATAAAAAACGACGAGACACCAGCAATGAAGTGTGCGCAAAGCATTTTTATTGCTTGGGAATAAAACTTACTTCTTCTTAAGCGTTGCTGCTTTCCGGGCTGCGGCCTTCTGCTGCGCATTGTCTTGTATGGCATCATTTCTTAGTTTGCAAAAGTTGTTTAGAACAACGTTGGTTGCAACGCGTACTACCAAGCGCAGGAGAGTTTGTGCAGTGTGGCCATTTTCACATGTCTCAATGTCGTGTTCGTCCAGGAGGGAAATCGTCTGTGAAATCACGACACCACGTTGATTTCTACAGGAGAGAAAATCTTCCGCGGTTGCTCCAAAAGACAACTTCTCTGCAACTAGTTTAGCCATCAGTACCATGTGAACTGTGCATGGCTGGGGAAACTTCAGCCCTCCTCTCGACAGGTTAGCTATCATGGCAGTATTTTCCGCTTCGATCTCTCGATTTTCAATCACCAATGTGCTGAAGCAAGCAGAACATGAAAGCTTCTTTAAAGCAGCATGAGCAGCGTATCCTGCAATGTAGACAATAGCATCCATGTCAGAGTGGGCGTGTGTAATATCGTCGTCGCTGACAGCCACAGAAAAGTTGCATGGGACAAGATCCTCACTTACGTCTTCAAACTCTGTTTCCTCGCGTGGAAATGTCAAAAGCTTTTGAAGACGAAGCTTCTTCTCACATTCGTAGAGCTGACGCACGGAAATGTGGTACTGTGATCCTGCCAGCTGGCGGTAACGGCCGAACCGGTCTTCTAGCGCATCCGTCTGAAATTTGCCCAGCAGTACGTACTTGAAGTGAAGTTCTTCTAAGCAGTAGCGCGAGAGTTCTACCAGAGAATAGCATGTCAGTCGCAAAGCACTGTGAGTCTCTTTCGTCAGCGAGCCACTGGTGATGTTTATTCTTGCCCAAGCGTCCAACCAGTCCACAACGCCGCTCAGGAAAGCTAACTGTGTGTCATCAACAGACCTTACAGGGTCTTGCATGCTGTCCCTTAGCCTCTGGCCTTTGCAAGGGGTCTTAACATTGACTATTTGCCACCATGTGAGGATAACGTCAATGAAAAGAGCAGTCGACTCAGCTTGAGGAATCTTGAACGCGGAACCATGTGTCCTGAGGGCATTTGAAACAAACTGATTAATGACGTCGAGAGCGAGCTTTACATTTTGCCGCTCCATTGAGGTTGGATTCACGGCTTTTGCGTTCAGTCTGTAAGCAGCCTTCACAAGCGACGTCTTCTCTGAAGAATAAAGCTGCCGCACAGCTGCGAAAGAAGCAGCTTTCATACGAGGAGGCCCTTCGGGCATTGCTCCACTCAAGTCCATTTCAGGGAAATAGAGGCATGTTCCAGGGTTTTTCTGGTTAATCCAATTGTTCCTAATGCACTTCAAGAGATGCACAGGATCGACCACGTAGAAAAGAGGGCGAGCGTTATCGGCTGGATGGGGATAGACAATGCTCACCTGAGGACTTGTAGCAAATAACGACATCATCTTGCGGTTCAGAGCATTGTTGTCCGTTATCACAGCGATAATTTTGAGCCCCATTTTCTCAACATTAATGATTATGTTCTTAGCATGCTCGTGCAAAATTTCTGCGCTCAGTTTGCTCACAGGTAATATGTGAATGACGTCCTTGTTTGCAGAAAGGAGTGATTGTACCATGAACACATGGGCTGTTGTTGCTGGTTCCGTTGAATGAACCGACGATCCTACTATTGTGCCCCCTTTGTAGTCGAAGTATGGTTTTATGTGGATCTCATCGATCATCAGGGTCACTGTCTTCTCGTGGTCTTTCATTGATTTGACTCGTTCTCGGATGTAGGAGAGACAGTGCGGTTGATTTTGCTCCACAAGAGGGTCAGCTTTGTAATTTGAGCAAACACGGCGCAGTGTGGAAGGATGGGGCAGAATGATTCTTGATGCAGCTCTTGTGAAGTGATATGCGTGAGGAGAAATTGAATTCAAAATACTGGCGAATACCAGCAGCTCTGCGCTATACACATGCTGTTTCGCGAGGAGAAGCTCTATCTGCTCAACCAGAAATTTCAGCAAAGAAGACTGTTCTTTCGTCGTATCACTGTCCTCAATGAGGTCTGCAAGCAGTGAACCGACAAACTGCAATACTTTAGTATGTTTCGACTCTTTCGTCACCTCAGGTATATTATGCAAGCCTATCTCGAGTTCTTCTAGCAGCAAGGACAGGCTGGAGGTGTCGCATACTTGAGCTGGCAGAATCCTGCCTGAAGGAAGCGACAGAAGCTTCACTCCATTCAAGAAAACAGAAAGTGACAGATCAGGGAGAACTACCAAGGCGCATTTCACATTAGGTGAAGGATCATTCTCGATGAGAAGGAACCTAACGCACTGCTCATCGACAGAAACGGTCCAGAATTTCGTGTTGCAGATTCCAGGCAACTTAGATTTGAACTCCTCGTAAGATGAAACTTTGTTTCTTTTCTGTTCAAGCTCATTAGACTGAAGTGACTTCCTCATAGCCTCCTGCAAAGCAGCGTTTTCCCTTCTTGCTTTTTTCGTCTCTGGCGATTCACTCCGTCCAGGCGTTGAGGACAAGTATTTTGGGCAGTTTGGAAAAACAGAAGGCGCAGCATCAATCTTCAACTGTAGCCTGTCACGCTTCACCTCTATTATTTTCCCTGTCAGTTCATCTTGGTGTGACAACGTCGTAATGAAGTCGCCTGCGTGGAAGTGCAGTTCACACACCTGCACGAGAAAATGAAGCAAGGCCATTCGCCATGACTCTCCATTGCCTAAAACACTAAGTAAAAAGAGTCTGAATAGTGAACAGCTTTTACATATTTACACAGCTTTTACACAAGCCTTATGCACATCCACAGAACTAAATGCTTCCTGGACAATTCATACATAAGTGTAAGAAGTGATATCATTGCCTACAAAGACAGCATGCCTTTCCGGGAGCGACAGCTCACAACTAAGATAATTACCAGCGCCTATTAAGCAATATTTCAGAGTCTTACCCTCGAATGCTCTGTAGGTGTGAAATCCTTCCGTGGAATGGCTCGCAACCAGGCTTTTCTTCGTACTTCGTCTCTTGGGAAGCAATAAACACGTACTTTGGGACCATTCTGGTAGTTCCCGCGGCACCCGGGAACACAGCACCGGCCCATGTTTCACGAAGTTGCACTCGCTACACGGCAGGCAATCAGTTTCCCATTCGTGCGCTAGCACAGGTACGCACGCCACACAAGAAACGGCCACACGAAACAGACACAGCCGTGCGAGGAGCGAACGGAAATGCACCCAACGCCAGGCTGAAAGACTCAAGCAGCAGCTAGACGCTCACTGCAAGACTGCGTTCGTGTCTGTGCTTGCCCGGGCAAGCGCGAGCACATCGAGGGAGACAACCGAGCGGAGCGGAGCCGCGCTTGGTGAGCAGCCTGACCGGACACTTGGCGTGACGTAGCGCGTGTGGAAAGGAGGGCCTGGAGAGGCCTGAAGAAAGTATTTAGAGGGTGTTGCTCTGAGCCACCGCGAACAAAGCGTCCGTTCCCTGTTACCCAGAAAACCAGCTCCTCACCTTTACTCCTCACGCTGCGTTAGGCGTAAGGAGAATAAAAAAAAAGTAAACAAGTGATGACAGAGGGGTAAGAAGTCGAGGAAAATGAATGCCACTGGGATTATCGGCTAGCATGGGGTCGCCGAGGCTCGCCTCGCCATTCTTTTGCTGGTGGCGACGAACAGACCCGGGAGGGAAGGGTTGAGGTATGCACACACACGCATAGCTGCACGAGCGACCGCTTCGTGCCGGTGGTGCGGTAATGAGGCAACGGGGAAGTCGTCTGCCCCCGTCTCTCCCCAACGCCGGTTCGGTCCGGAAAGAGCCGACACCTTGCCGGCGGGTCGGCCTTTGGCGAGGAGGAGGTCGCGAGGCTGCTGTGTCTGTGTGCCGCGGGGTCGTTATAACAACGACGGCTTTGCCGAGTTGCGCCGCTCAGTCGGTTACGGGGTCCGTTCGGTTGCGGAAGGAACCACTCTTACACCGTGGAAGGAACGAAAGAAGGCGATCGTCTTCGCCTCGAAGCGGTTTCCTCATCTTTCGGCCCACTCCTTTTTGTTGCCGCCGCCGTAGCGTCGACGATGATCGCGGCATGGCTGTACAACGGGCCTTTCATTCCTCGGCGGCGTCCGCTTCTCTCTGTTCCTTTATTTTCACCCCGTTTCTTTGTGGGTGGGGTGAGTGACCCGGTGACTGTTGCGCCTGCCAAAGATGTGTGTTTGCAGGTGCAGAGGCGAGAAGAGTTTCGAAGGAGCAGAGGTCAGCGTTGTTATCCACCGAGGAGTCTTCTCTCGCGACGTCTGTAGGGGCTTATAATTGCAAGCCTTCCGACTAATGTGAACTCTATGTTTTCTAGCTATGAAACTGTGCATGTAGGAAAGCATTTGCACGAACATAAAACGCCAAACGGTTCCAGGTACGCGATCCATGCAGTCGATATATCGTAGCCACGGGTCTCCGTTCGGAAGCATAACGGTAACCTGCTGTCCGCAACTTGAAGGGTGCCTACCAAATGCACTCCACGCCATTCGCTTTCTCTTGGCAAGTTCTTTCTCTCAGTCGGGATCTGCAGTTACTACTTGGCTCCTGCTACTTCCAACACTTCATTACTTCGAGTAGGCTGCTGTTGCACCTTGCCTGACTAGTGAACGTTGGCTATCTACATTTTAATGCCTACCGATGTACTTTGCGGGCTCACTGGTTAATTACAATTCCTCCCTTGAGTTACTATAGTCGGATACAACTCAAGAATGCAGCGGCGAATGCCCCTCAACAGACGCCCTCCATCCAGTTGCGTCCACCAGTTCTCATGACGTTGCGGTTGACCCCCTAGTGTGACATCGCAAGTTGATGGCAGGTGCCTTTACAATCGGTAGACGCCATTGGCTGGAAGGTCTCCTTTGAGGGGGTATTTGCCGCTGCGTTCTTGAGTTGTGTCCGACCATGGGCAGGAGAATGTCATCGGAGAACAGGAGGTTACTAGATGTTCTTCATTAACCCTGACACCCAGCTCTTCCCAGTCAAAACCACTTAAATTTGTCTCGTAAGCACGCCGCGAATAACAGCGGACAGGCTGCGTCGTCTTGCCCGACAAAGCTCTTGATTGGTATTCTTTTGCTTCTGTGAAAGGCTGTGGTGGCTGTTGAGTCCCTGCAGGTCATCATCACCATCATCCTAATCATCAGTCTAATTACTTACTCCTACTGCAGAGAAGAGGCCCCCTCCCATATCCGTCCAATTAACCTTGTCCTGTGCTCTGTTCCACTATAGTCGCATACAACTCAAGAACGCAGCGGCTTTTCCTCGTCAAAGGAACCGCTTCCAGCCAATGGCGTCGGCCGATTCTCATGACCCTGCTAGCGAGACAATGCAGGGAGCGGCGCCACAGTGGAAAGAAGGGTCTATCCCCGACCATGGAGGAAGAGGACTATCCCTTTTCATCTACCACTCTCTGCTCTGTCACACTAGCAGGGTCACGAGAATCGGCCGACGCCATTGGCTGGAAGGGGAAAGGCCGCTGTGTTCATCCGATTACAGGCACCTCCCAGGAAATCTGTATATGTTCCTTCCAACCTAGATTAAACAATGACTGGCGATGTTTCAAGTGAATCAGTTGCAAGATTTTATGTATAAGCGTATATATATATAGTGTCTGACGTCTTAGAAAGAAAAATGCCAGACCGCCAAATCCCTGACAGGGTGACCGGAAAAACCAAACTCGCAGTCTGAACTAACCGTGATTCCCCACATTCCCACGGTCTCCTTATTTAACGCAAGGGCCCCGCACCTCAAAGCCGCAAAGTTTTATTATTATTGGACCAGAGTTTGCATTTTTTTTGCACGTTCTTTTGCAACGCGCGCTTGCTTCGCGGTTAGACAATGCTGGTCGTCTTTCCGGTGCTATGCGTAAGGCCAGAGATACCGAAGAAAATAAATAAAAAAGAGGCGCGGCCACAATCAGTCCCGCACACTTCCTATTGCAGCAGTAGCAGCAGCGGCGGTGACCGTTGTTTCTCACACGACCGTACGTGACCTCGAACGTTGCGTTTGCGCCATTATGCGATAACACCCGCCGCTCGAGGGCCGCTCTCTGGCGTGGTTTCTCAACCAGTTATACCGGGGACTCGCAAAACCAATCCTGACCGCAGAGTTGTACCCGCCGCGGTGGCTCAGTGGCTCCGGAGTACCCGGGTTCGAACCGGACCGCGGCGGCCGCGTTTCGATGGAGGCGAAACGCAAAGGCTCCCGTGTGCTGTACGATGTCAGTGCACGTTAAAGATCCCCAGGTGGTCGAAATTATTCCGGAGCCCTCCACTACGGCAGCTCTTTCTTCCTTTCTTCTTTCACTCCCTCCTTTATCCCTTCCCTCACGGCGCTGTTCAGGTGTCAGCCGAGTTGGGAGACAGATACTGCGCCATTTCCTTTCCCCAAAAACCAATTTTCCATTTCCCCCAGAGTTGTAGCAGGTTGCAGCGAGCACCTGCCCTACGTATACGTCCTGTGAGCATGCGTTTCACACGGTGCTCAACTCGACCTCTCATACGGCCGGGTCCGGACAGCGTCGCACCTGTCGCAGTTCAAATTATTTTCCTTCAAGCGACACCAAGGGCAAACTGCAGCTATTAGCCTGTTATAAGTCGCGTTTACATGAATGCGACAGAAGTCGACTCCAGTCCCCTTTTCGAAGGAAGAGCAGGTTTTGAGAAGGAAAGGCGCGACTCGTCTTCTGCTCTCTTCCTCGACGTTTTTGCACTTTCATTCAAAAAGTGAACTGAAGTCGACTCCTGTCGCATTTATGTAACCGTCGCTATAAAGAGCCATTGAACCGTATGTGGCTGTCCGGTTTCACGGAAGCGCTGCTGTCACTGACCACTTTGATTCATTTGATTCCGGAATCGAAGGCACCGTACCCGCGACCAACAACCTTCGTGGACCAACCGGCTTGAGCAGCGCTAACCACTGCAGCTGCCCATCCGGGGTGTACCGACGCAGTTTCGGGTGGCTATCGCGACTAATGGCCGAATCTCCGATGCACGCGAACTTCAAGCGGCAATCTGAATGCGACACGCTAAGAAAACATGCTTGCGGAGCAGGAGTTTGTCTGCTACGAGCACCCCAAACAAACATGGCGGCCAGCGGCGTCGCACCGCAGCGGCTGTGCGCCAGTATTCCAGCTCTAAAGTCGGATACACTCAAGGAAAAAGCGACACTTCCACTCAGAGGACCCCACTCCAATCAATGGCGTCGACCGATACTCACGGAGTGGTTAACAAAGGCTTAATCGAATTAGCCGCGGTGTCCTGCAAAATCGGTCGTCGCGATTGGCTGCAGGGGTGGTCCTTTGAGGAGAACCGCCGCTTTTTTCTTGAGTTGCATCCCACCATAGAACGGCATAAGTACCGGAAAAAATCTCTCGTCGCCCATAGCGCGTCTTGCATTTTTGTCAACGGTTTTTTTCCGTAGCGCGACTCCAAAGCGAGTCCCTTTCGTAGCGCCTTCGTTCTAGCCTTTCTTACGTCCGCAGGGAATCTTTACAATTCGACCCACGGCAGGCACGGGTAACGAGCGATCAAATGCACGCTAAAAAGGTACTGCTGTCACCAACTCATTAATGATTGGCTCAAGTCTCGGCCGCATTCCAGGCGTCTGCAACAGGAACACATCGGCGTCGTCCCGAAAACTGATCACGCAGCAACTCACAACCGTTTGCACCCGGGATGCCTTCGACTCTCTAATCTATGCGTGACGTACACACTCCGTGCCGTGTCCCGCTTATAAGCGGCCCCGGAGAGGCCTCCCTCATATAGGGACGTGCTTGCCATACGAACGGACAGCCTACCTTCTTCGAAAGCCAATCCGCGTGTCCATACGTGGGTGTATATTTCGAATGGCGCCGAAATCACCCCCCTGCCGCTCTCGACACAACGTATCATTCCCCCGAAGGCTATTCTTTAAGGCGAAATTGTAGTCTGCGCGCAGAGGATTGCCGCTCCCGAACGGGTTGTTTGGTGTAGCGATTTGTGCAGCGAGCGGCTGACGACGCGCGCTCAGGCAATGCTCTTGCGTTCCGTTGGTGACTGGTGACGTCACGTAGGCCTCGTCACCCGTCGAACATGGTTGTCGTCACGGATAATTGCAGAGATAGACGTTTCGTTGTAAGCGTTATTTCGCTCTACAGCTGACAAAACATACCGGACTAAGAGGTCCCCGAGGTTAAGTTTTAACGGGCTGGTCGTGAGCGTCAATTTGCTTCAATGTTAGCGCGTTTTTTTTTTGTTTTTTACGGAAAAGTTTGATTAATAAGCTAGAAGAAAGGGGTACATCTAATCAACTATATTGCGGCCAGAATAACTTATTATGCAAGGTTAGTATACACTGTAGGCTAACCTGTGAGCGAAAAAAAGTACCCTCATCCAACCCCCCCCCCCCCCCTTTTCTGCCGGAAAATACGAAATAGACCGAGAACACTTGACACCCTTTCGCCCTTCAATGTGAAAAAACGCTTGAGTGTGACCAGTCGTAACGGGAGCACTGAACTGCTACACCGGCCCGGAGCACATTACAGAAAGGAGAACCCACCAGAGCGGAAATAACCGCTCCACCGTAGCTTAAAACCTCAAACAAGCCGAAGTTTTCCGTCTACCGCTGCACTTACCGGTCCGGTTGCTGTATTCTTAGCAATCCTTTCCAGCGCTTTTTTCCAGTCCACGTCCCCAAGATTAACTTTTCGCCTGCCGTCTTCAGCGCTTCAGCATCTGCCGGCTTAGACGCCACCCAGCTATTTACTTTAAATTCCTGTAACGATGTACTGCGAAAGCCGCGTTCCCGTCTAGATTGCTGCCTTTCCTCGTTCTGTATAAAGCCTTGTATGCTTTCGGTACCCCTGCCTAAGCGATACACGATTCCAAAATTTCTTCGGGCAGTGCTATATGTTGTGTCCTAACCTCCAATCATCGGCTCCTGGACATGCAACTTGCGTCTCTATACCCGTCCCATTTTCTGTTCACCCCTTCATGGGCCAGCCAGGCCCTTTTGTTCGTTCTGTGCTCACTCGATGCCTGTTGCCCCGAGTTCAACTGCCTCTTTAATTTCCGCATTCCACCAGCTTCGAGGCTTCCCTCTGCCTTTCCAGTAGTTCTTTTGTTCTGCGCATCTTTCCCATTTCCTTCCTGATTAAGCCAGTTATACTTCGTCGTACACTCTAAACACGAAAATGGGAGTAAGCTGTCCTCTAGAGCACTCCTTTTATGAGGCGGAGTATGCTGTGCAAGCCCCGGTGTAGATTTTCGTCACTAAAAATACTGAATACTTAAGATTCAAACGAAAACAAATTTCCCCTTCACACCCCCGACAAAAATTTCTTTAGACAGTCTATAGACTGTCCATAGACTTCTGCCTATAGTCTATAGACAAACTCTAGAGAACAGTCTATAGGCAATACAAATACTACGACAGTCTGTAAATTTATGGCCATAAACTTCTAGTAGACTCTTGTCTATGGACAACGAATAGACAAAAAGAAATACCTATACGAAGGCAAGAGTCTATAAGAAGTCTATATAATTGTCTATAGACCGTTTTTGTAAGGGAACATGCAAAGTTCATGCAGTTACGAAGGTTTCAACCGAGGTTTCAACCTCCCCTATTTGCTAACCTCAAGACCTCCAGTGCCGGGTTTAAAAGCCTTCCCCCATTGCTAACTGCATCAAGTTACTATGGTTTGCAGTGAGAATATGCCTCCGTTGCCAAGAATAAGCATTTTTCGCATATTTAGCCATGGAAGTCTACACCGGAGCTTTGGGCATCATGCCCTGCCCCTAAAAGGGAGTGCCAAGACAGCTTCCTCTCATATTACTCCCGTATAGCGGGTATTATTCTTTTGAGTGTATCCTCAGTTTTCCGTTGCGAATCGTGCTACTCCTTTCTCCACTTGTTCCACAAAGTCCGCCACTCTTTCGCTGGTAAAGAAAGTTTTCCCACCGGGTTCTACGCCCTCCCTTACTGATTCAGGCTCCCCCTCTCCTTCTAACAACATATTCAGAGATATTACAGCGTTCGCGCCTTGAAAGGCAGACACTCCCGAGGCCCGCCAAGGGTCTTAGTAAATCAGAAGAATGTCACCTTCGACGGCTACAAACTATATGTCGTTTAATAATCCAGCTACGCTTCACGCCATTGAGCCCAAGTCCTTTCCGGCACAGTGCAAATTTTGTGGCCAGAAGGCGAACTTATACCATATTTGGAGGGCTTGTCAGGAAAATACCAGTATTGACATCATAAACCAGCCAACGTGGGAGGCGGCCCTGTCCAGCTCGGACCTCGAGGAACAACGAGCCCTCGTCGCCACCAGAGCACGGGCCGCAGCTTTTACCAACGGTGTCCCGGACTAGGGACCCGATCAGCCTTCCCTTGTTCTAAGTCATTGTGGCTTTAAATAAACGTTTTCATCATCATCATCATCGGGCTGGTACGTCTGACTCTGCCGTTCCGTCTGCGTTGCCTCGGTAGAGAGTAATCGTTTATGGTCACTCACGCCCTCTGGCGCTGGAGATAATGAACAAATACAAAGGGCAGAAAAGCGGAATTGTCGTTAAGGACAGCGCGGGTTAGCTGGCAGTGGGCGCTGTCCCACACGCACCGTAATTTTTTAGCCAGAAAATGACATCTTGCTGCTGCTCTCTAACTTCGGTTGTAACTCTAGTAGTCAAGTGGTAACTTCTTCGTTTTGGAGTGACGTCAGCAGGCCCCCCGCGCGACAGCGTCCGTTGCGGCTGTACCCTAAATGCAGCCTAACTACGTCCCAAGAAAAGCAACATGTAGATAAGCGGGCACGTCATGGCGGGTCGACGTCACGAGGACGCGAAACTGCCAATCAAAGTCTCCGAAGCGACCTACAGTCGCGAGCGATACCAAAGGGAACACTTCACTTTTACAGAGGTTCATGTCTCTTGCCTTTACAAATTTTACGCAAAGAAATCAATCTTTTATGTTCGAGGTTGTTGTGTTCAACCTTTTTAAATAACGCGTGCTTGGAACATGGTGTAAATACCGTTATCCACTTTATTTTGAGCTGAGAGATTTTCGTAAATGGTGAGGAAGTTGTGAGTGCTTTTTGCTTGCCAGTTCGTCGATACACTCTGTTCAGTTGCTGCACTTATCGCTGGTACGCTCAATGACAATTTGTTTTTTTTTCATAATGACGTAAAACGTATTATAACTAGTATAAGCATGAAGTCGACGATTATTCCTAAAGATTGGATGAGAAAAATACTTCCATTTCTTCGTAACCACGTTTCCTACAGACTCACACGATCTCCGAGCGCCTTTCAAATCTAGAAGCGTAGACAAATTTGGACCTAGAGTGCGAAATGAGCGTTCCCTTTTATACTGTTCACGCCTGTACAGCAGTCACCAATCGCGTGCCCGGCTTCCGTTACCGTGCATGCCAGCCAGCACGAATCGCGACGAAGCCTTCATCTTCGCTCAAGGTTTCAAAAGTGACTCACACGCGATTGTGGCGGACGCGCTAGTCGCAAGAAACAAAAGTTTAAAATAAAAACAGACGCGAAACGCGCGCGCTCCTCGGTTCTGTTATTTCTTGGCCGGCGTCTTGCCGTAATCCTTCCTAGACACGTGTCGCTGCCCAGCCAGCGAGCATGGAGTCAACAACAAGACGCGTGGGGATAATCAACTAACGCACTTGAGCCCGAACTACATCTTGTGTACTACACGAGGGACTTGGCGCCAATGCTAATCGTGGGCCCCCAGGAATAATAAACCAGCAGAACTATTCGACAAACTTTTCTCGAACTAACCTAGTGTGGCCCCGCGATTAACTGAACCTTTTTTGTTCTTCTAATTCTTGGTTTCTTCTATCAGTACAGGCGTGTTATTTTTTTTAATGCTTGGACTGTACGCTCGGATCGCCTCATTCTTCAGTCCTGTCTGTACGCGCCCTTTCCACCAACCGCAGGAAAGGACGGTGTGGCCCCAGGCATTTTAAGCGTGGTGCCCCCCCCCCCCCCCCTATACTTCCAGGGAGCCCAATGGATAGGGAAAAAAATGGACAGACACGCTTAAATTCTGGTTATTTCGAAATTCTTGACGTGCCTACCCTAGCCAGTAATTTTCGCAATCCGGCCTATGTGTGTGTTATGTTTTCAACATGGGTTGTAAGTCACTAACTGACGTTCGGTAGTGTGAAATAAATTTGACGTAAACCTCTCCTGCGTGCCGGTTCGTCGTGATGAAGTCGCGTTTAGTGTAAATTTTATTTAATAAACCCGTGGTTTACTCACCCACCTTTAATATCTCCAAGGTACAAACTGAGAATTTGGATAAATTATCAAACTACGTCAAATGGGAGCGAGCTGACAGTTCCGTACCCTGAAGACAGACGAGTCGGGACAAACCCCAGAGGTGGGACAGTGCGGTACAAATCATACGAAAGGCGAACTCAAGAAACAAAGAGCTGCTAATACCAGCGCACAAGTAAGTGTTACGAAATCGCACAACTGCAGCTGAAAGTAACTTCCAGGTAATTTCCGGTCGGGGTTACAAGTACCCAAGTTCCAGCAATCTCGCTCCACCACCGTGTACTTCGCTCCATTTGCCCGCGTGGACTTGAAACTGCCGGACATCCCAGACACACGTCCAACCTCTAGCAGCGACTGCATTTGCAAGTCAGTAGACATCCAACGGAAGCCTCAACGGAGGCCATAGATATCAAACTTCCTCAGAAGGTGCTTGCTGCATGAGTCATTTCACAACGGTGCGATTTCTCGTTCTTTGCTCGGTAAACCATGAGTGTAGGTTCCGTGCTTGAAATTTAGAACTGCAAGTGATCAAAACAGATGGCAAAGACTGCTTTCTTCGTAATAGGAGTACAGTGTACAGAAAGTTGACATGCCGGCTTGAAGAGCAAAATATTACACGAGTCAGCAGCTCGCTTCCAAGCGCAGTCGTGGTGAATAGCTACTGAATATATCCATAAAAAACATCGCGAAAAACAACTCGAGAACGTCGATGATTGTTGAGAGGAATCCCAGCGAGAATGAGTTGTGGCACACAAGTGAAATCACTGCTAAAACAAATAAAACAATCAAATCAGCAGCTTAAGCTCAGCGCTCGGAGAAGCTGCCGATAGCACACACTGACACGCCCGAGCGAACAATGCAGCAATTAATAGTGAGTGACCTAAATTTCATGGGCCCGTTTCGAAAGTGTCATAAAGCTTTTAAGTAGTACTGGAGACCCCCAGGCATCGCTAAGGGTTCTGACCTGAATGACATCACGTTCCCGCCTACTGCAAAAACTGTCGAACCTGATTGGAAGGCTCGCCGATGGCATCAGAAAAGGGAGAGCTCAAATTAGTGCTTAATCTCTTCTAATCGTTCAACAGTGTAAATTAAATTTGTCTTTCACAAAAGTCGCAAGAGGCTCCGCTACAGCAGTGGAACATTGGAATTCCAGCCGTATCTTTTTCGCCTGGATAAAAAAAAACAACATAAAACTCGAGTTTCCTAACACACGCCAAGATTCCAGCACCAGAATAGAATAAAAAAAAGCATTTCCCCACGTGGAGACGAAACGATCGTCTTATTCTTCAACCACGCGCACATTCCCCAACTCGGAGCTGTGGGATATGCGAATCATCCGCAGTCAAAACACGTCCAGACACGATGCAAACCAACCGCGCCGAAACCGCGCCTCTGCGGTTTTGTTTGTGCCAAAAAAAAGCGCCACCCTCCCCCCAAAAAATTTCGACAAACTTACGTTGCGTTGAGAACAAGGCGGCGATGTTGCTATTCAGGTGCAAACAACGTCCACCACCGTCGACACACTCAACATCGCTCGCACTCAAGAGAGAGCACAGAATTCCAAATGGCCGCCGAGAAACGAAGTTCGATGCGGGTCCGTTGTTGTCACCACCACCAACAGGCAGCACCGGCACCACCACCGGCGGAGAGCAAACTCTTCGAAAAACTGGAACGTCGTCTAGACGGGCAGGCTGAACTGGCCCCAAGGGCGAGGAGCAGCAGATGAGACCACGCTGTCAGAGCCAGCCCCACACACTCAGCAGAGGAGCGTCAGATGTGAAAGGAGGTTTGTGCAAGCGGGTGGCAGGATTCGCTGCTCTCTCTCTCTCTCTTTCGTCTCTTCTTCCTCCGCGCGCGTTTTGTTTTTATTTTGCCTTGATCTTTTCTGACGTCGCTCGTGACGTTGCCGTCTCTCGCCCAATGGGAGAGCGCTAAAGTTTGAAGCACCGTCGTCGAGAGCGTGGAAAGAAACGAGGGAGAGAAAGAACAGTGGAGGTTCGTGAGGGTGTTGTGAGAGTGGGAAAACCCAAACCGGAACGGAGGGAGCCAGCCCGTTCGCGTCTTCTGCTGCTCGCCTGAAGAATCGTCTGCTTCGGGTTTGGGTCTGAGGATTTAACGGCCCTGGGAGCGGCGCATCGAATAAAAGCTGCACCGCCGTGTGCCCTCCGCCGCGGAGTGCTGTAACTAAAGCGAGGAGCCGGCAGGAATGAGATATGGGGTTAAGATACGGAAACAAGGTAGCGGATCGAGTCTCTTCGTTCCCCTGCCTGCGAGAGCGGTGCGAGCTCGCTCCTGGCGGGTGTGTCTGCTGATGGCTCACGCACGAAATTAGGGAACGCATCGTCTGCTACCAATGCGTTGCATACGATAAAAGAAAAAAAATTGGGCCAATCGGCGATCATACACTCGGGCGAAGTGGGGATGTAACGATGATAAACGATCAACAGAGCCGCCATTTCGATCGCAAACTGCATAGTACTGTGGAGCTACTAAGGCGGCCTACGCCGTAGTGTATGTGCCATGGTCCATGGCAGCAGGTGTACCACAAATTTTTTTTTATTTTTACACGCATCGGTAGCGTCGATTGTCCTGGATTTGAGTAGCAGAGCAGTGCATTTGGAAGCCGCGTGTGCGGCCTGACCTCAGATAAGCAGTGCTCCGTGTATTAACTGCGCGTTTAATAAGCGAAGGAAACAAACAGGAAGAATCGACTCGGAGAACTCAGTGGTCGCTTCCTGTCTTGAGCTGCAGAAGACGCTCTTTGGAGCCAGTGTTTCCGGGAGGGTTTCCACGGCATAAAACTGCCGCAGAGCACACACGCAAAATCTTGATTTCCTCCCTGCCTTTCCTCCTCCTCCGTGATTTCGAATGAGTATCACTTCAGAGGCCTCAGCTATGTAAATGACAGATTAAGTATAAAATCACGAGGAATTTAACTTCCTATCATCGGTACCCTTGATTATTTGCCGTTAAGCAGACGTCTCGCCATGAAAGAAGAAAACAAATAGAAGATTACTTGGCCCTGTTATCGCACAATATAAGGTCTAACGTCCCTACCATGATACGATCCTTGCTTTCCGGTGCTCAGGCGTTCCGAAATCGATTAGCTCGTTAACTAGTAAATAGGACTGCGCGTGATTTAAATAAGCAACCAGTTCGCGGTGCGCTTAAAGGGATCAGTTCGCAGCTTCTCTACCTTGGCCCTCAGCATGAGTAAATCCACCAGTCTCTTTTTTCTCTAAAGCTCAATCAGTTTTCGAAATGACGGTTCCTCTCAGCCCCTTCCGTCATCTGTTCTTTCTTTTTATTTCTACTTTTGTTATCAGCATCCTACAGGATGTGGGCGTTATTGAGAGCTCAACCCTTCCATCAGGGCCGCCCCTACTAGTAGTAATGACGTGATTGCATCCTGCGTTTTTTTTTTCTTTTTCCAGAAGAGATGATTAAAAAGAGAAGACAAGCTGACTTACTCCGATAAAGTCGTGTCTGCCTCTTTTGTTGTTGTAAACGCGTGCGATCGGCATCGCTGGAGCTCGTTGTGGCCAGCTCGATGTTCAGTCTTCTACAGAAACGACCCACGCCGTTCATATCAATCACGGACATTACCCGGCCGCCAAGCTTACCGTCGGCGTGACCCGCACCGCGCAATTATGCCGCCCCCTTGCCCCAAACGCCATGCAAAACCTTTCTGCCTGTGAGCGCAGCGACCGCCATTACTGTCCTAAGCCTTTTTCTTTGCGCACGTTACCCTCCGTAGGTCGCGCTTCCTGCAGTGAAGACTCTAGTAGCAGCTAAGGAGCTAGTCGAAGAAGACATCGCCAGCGTGGGCGTTTACTGATTATTGACTGACTGACTGACTGACTGACTGACTGACTGACTGACTGACTGACTGACTGACTGACTGACTGAGTTTAGTTTAGTTTATGGGAGTTTAACGTCCAAAAAGCGGCTCAGGCTATGGAGACGCCGTATAGTGAAGGGCTCCGGAAATTTCGACCACCTGGGGTTCTTAGACGTGCACTGACAGTGCACAGTACACGGGCCTCTAGCATTTCGCCTCCATCAAAAATCGTGACTGACTGACTGACTGACTGACTGACTGACTGACTGACTGACTGACTGACTGACTGACTGACTGACTGACTGACTGACTGGCTGGCTGGCTGGCTGGCTGGCTGGCTGGCTGGCTGGCTGGCTCACTGACTGACTGAGTATAGTTTATGGGATTTTAACGTCCCAAAGCGACTCAGCCTATGAGGGACGCCGTAGTGAAGGGCTCCGGAAATTTCGACTACCTGGGGTTCTTTAACGTGCACTGACATTGCACAGTACACGGGCCTCTAGCATTTCGCCTCCATCAAAATTCATGACTGACTGACTGACTGGCTGACTGACTGACGGACTGATTCATTGACTGTGACCGACTGGCTGGCTGGCTGACAGACTGACTGATTCATTGACTCTGACCGACTGACTGACTGGCTGATTGATTGATTGAATGATTGGTTGATTGATTGATTGAATGAATGAATGAATGAATGAATTAGGTGAGAGGCAGGTACGGACGCGCAGCTGCAACAACCCCTAAGACTGGACTACACCAATTAAAGCTGATATATCATGGCGGCTCCAACTGCACATGGATCCATAAATGGCGCAGGCCACAGAACCGAACACAGGTGCTGCGCCATCTACGCTCAATTCGCTTAACGTATAAATAAGCCAAATGATTTTAAGTTTGAAGATTTTGCTTCGACTATGTAACTAATCTTATGACCCCAAAAAGGAACAAGCTACTGAAGTAAATAAGAACGGAATCTCAACAATTACTTCACATTTCCTGAAAATATAAATGTTTAACCAGAAGGTGCCTCATGATAAAATCCTGTAAAGGAGCCTCCCCTGTAAGGCCTTTCGGTGTTTTTTTTTTTAACCGCACCTTAACATATTGCCAAAGTAATTTTATTAGGCGGAATAAATGTAGGAAGTCAACAACAAGCAAATAATAACGTTGCGTGCGTAGGAGGTCAATCTCTTCTTTTTTAGATGATACCACATTTTTGAATGTACATATACTTCTAGGATACTCAAGTAAGGGTCGCGGTTTTGTAAGGGCCGCTTCCCCAAACTTGTGGCACGCGAAAATTTGAAAGAACAAAGAAAACTCACCGTACTGTCACGAATGCTTAACGCGAATATTTGAGTGCTTGCTATGGTTTGAGAGCAAATAATTTATCGCAGATATGTTCAGTTTTGACAGTTTTATTTAAAATACTATTATCTAGCGATGACGGCCTTGTGATCGCTAAAGTGAATTGAAAAGTGAATAAAGCGACATTAGGCGTCAACTGGCGTCGCCTACAAACAAACACATTCCCCATTCCGGCTATGTGTAGCGTCACATACCCGGAACAATTCCCAGAAAAATGTAAAAGATGCAAAGCTCGGGCCACGCTTGACCATATAATATGGGGAAGCCCTCGGACTTCTAGGGAAATAACTGTAAGGATAAGAATAGGGTGAAGCGCATATGGCAGGTTCACTCACATTATGAATAGCAGGTTACCAATATCCCTCAAGAGAAAAGTGTACAACATCTGTATCTTACCTGTACTCACCTACGTGGCTGAAACGTGGAGGCTAACGAAAAGGGTTCAGCTGAAGTTAAGGACAACGCAGCGAGCCATGGAAAGAAAAATGATAGGTGTAACGTTAAGAGACCGGATGCGGGCAGAGTGGATGAGGGAACAAACACGGGTTAATGACATCCTGGTAGAAATCAAGGGAAAGAAATGGGCTTGGGCAGGGCATGTAATGCGAAGGCAAGATAACCGCTGGTCCTTAAGGGTAACGGAGTGGGTTCCAAGAGAAAGTAAGCGTAGCAGGGGAAGGCAGAAGGTTAGATGGGCGGATGAGATTAAGAAGTTCGCAGGCATAGTGTGGGCGCCGCTGGCAAAGGACAGGGTTAAATGGAGAGACATGGGATAGGCCTTTGCCCTGCAGTGGGCGTAGTCAGTCTGATGATGATGATTGTAAAGCAATACTATAATAATAATAATAATAATAATAATAATAATAATAATAATAATAATAATAATAATAATAATAATAATAATAATAATAATAATAATAATAATAATAATAATAATAATAATAATAATAATCACCCTCACCACCTGCCAGCCGAGGATCCTGCCATGCTGCCTCAGACGGAAGATCGTGCCTGATGAAATCAAGACCATGTTCGAGACTGTTCAGCCGTCTTGTGGCCGTGCTGGTAGAACCACAAAGATATAGTCAAGTCAGAATTCTAGCGACAAGTTCAGGGCTTCCTCACAAGTTCCCACTGACCCGTCGCCAAGAGAACGCCGCTTCAGAGAGCACAAGCTATCCGCCCAAACCGCATATTTTGCGTGGTGATGGGAGCGCTCGGCTACTGATCCGGAGTTCCCGGGTTCGAACCCGACCGCAGCGGCTGCGTTTTTATGGAGGAAAAACGCTAAGGCGCCCGTGTGCTGTGCGATGTCAGTGCACGTTAGAGATCCCCAGGTGGTCGAAATTATTCCGGAGTCCTCCACTACGGCACCTCTCTCTTCCTTTCTTCTTTCACTCCCTCCCTTGTCCCTTCCCTTACGGCGCGGTTCAGGTGTCCAACGATATATGAGACAGATACTGCGCCATTTCCTTTCCCCCCAAAACCAATTATTATAATTGGTTTTGGGGGGGAAAGGAAATGGCGCAGTATCTGTCTCATATATCGTTGGAATTGGTTTTGGGGGGGAAAGGAAATGGCGCAGTATCTGTCTCATATATCGTTGGACACCTGAACCGCGAAGTAAGGGAAGAGATAAAGGAGGGAGTGAAAGAAGAAAGGAAGAGGTGCCGTTTCACTCCCGCCTTTATCCCTTCCCATACGGCGCGGTTCAGGTGTCCAACGATATAGACCGTTTACAGCGCGCAGTTCTTCCGTTTGAGACCAGATGGCTCCACAGACGCGCTCGGAACACGGCGCCATTACGGACCTCGTAAGTCGCCGGAGTGTACGCCTCGATGCAGTAATGGAAATATCGCGGGTGGCTGCCGAAGTGTTCTTTCTGCGAAGATGGGGAAAGGCAGAGGAAATACGTTCTTTATTGTGGATTGCAAGAATTGCGACAGAGAGTTAAAGGTGCAGGATGCGATCGTTTGCGAGCCTCACGGAACCGAACTGCACAAGGAAGTACTGCCCCTGTTCGCGCCCGTTTGCCATGCATCATTTCCGAACGGGCGAACGCGACAAACACGTCCGCCAGTGCTAGATGGCCAATATAGAAAGAAAGGTTACGATCTTGGAAAATCTGCGAGGGCAAGTGCGCAACATTGCTTCATGATCAAAGTGTTCCGCCGCCGAAACCGTCACTTCGTGCTTTCAGTTGCTGTGCAGTTGCGCCTACGTGTGTAGTGAGGCCCCATTGCTCGTAAGTTAAGGTGTTCGGCAATTGTAGTAACAGCAGCGCCGGAGGCCAGATCAGGTACGGAAAAGAAGGACGACTTATGCTCCTACATGCCGCTACTGTAGATCGTGCGCTGCACAGCCGTACGAACGGACAACGCTTACCGTCCGTGTATTGTATGCCGTCTTGGTGCTACTCTTGAACTTCGCTCCAAGTAGAGCGCTTTTCGTGGACCAGATTCGGAATACAGCATTTGCGTTACGGCTGCTGGGCTGGATGATTGCCACTTCCTCGCGGTCCATGCGAGACAGCCACTAAAAGTTACCGCCAGGCCAGCGCTCAGAGAGAAGCTGATTACTTACCAGCAACGAGACCTCGAGCATTTTCATGTCCGCATATCGAGAGTGGAGCGTACCGCAATTTCATATGTGAGACTGACATAATTATGAACTTCGTGTAGTGTGAATGCGTTGCTGTGCGCGTTATAACAATTATATCGCGGAATCCTTCGAAACGATTGCGCGCCAGATTGTGAAGGCTGCTTGATGAATGGTACTGCTATACACGGTAGTTAACATTTGTGTGTCTATTTATTTTTGTCACCTTTGTGTGCTTAACAAACCAATAGAAAATATTTTCGGTTTCCTAAGCACCGTTAACAGGCTGCAAACAAATGCGTACGATGTGCATGCGAGCGTTTTAGAGCGGTGTCTGCGTGCATGTACAGAATACTACAACGACCTGCGCTGCCGCAGAAGCATTAAACCTTGCCGTTTAAGATAATAACAATAAAAAAAAACATTCAGCAAAGCCTTCTGCGGACGCAAAGACAAGTATCAGGAAATCCATCCATTGGCTGGCTATGAAACCGGACACCGTTTTCAAGGCCACAAGAGATCAAATTAGAGTTCTCACGTGCCCCTCGAATCTTTGGCCAAACCATACTGTCTCCTTCCCACTATTTTACAACCGTATCAGCCGAAACACAGCCTGTTGGAACCGAACCATCAGACGCGGCAGCCGTCGCGACGAGGCGCGCTCGGAGCAGTCAGGAGGCGTGCAATGGCGGCGTGCTCACGTGACCAAAGATGGCAGCCCCCATGATACGGCGCTGTAAAGCGTCTATATGAGACAGATACTGCGCCATTTCCTTTCCCCCAAAAACCAATTATTATTATTATTATTATTATTATTATTATTATTATTATTATTATTATTATTATTGCGTGGTGATGGTAAAACAAAAACAAAAAACATTTATGGTCAAGCAGCGCGTTCGGATGAACTTTCCAGCGGAAAGTGTTTGTTTTTCTTTTTTCCTGCGTCGACCGCGGCTGCTCCTCCTTGCGTATTTTCTTCCGGGGACCTCCTCCTCACCCAGTGGACGGGCCATTAATCGTCGCTGTTCCCGCAGGTGTTCACTTCGCACAGGGGAGGCAACGGGGACCCCGCGTAAAAACCCCGCGAGTTCCTCGAAACGCGGAGGTGTTGCGCCTCACACCGCAACCCGCCGTCACCTTTTCGGGACGGCGGTGGGATCAGGCGTCCTTCCCAGGGCTGCGTGGTCCCCTCTTCAGCCTATAGAGGTTATATGTTCGCACTCACACACGCACACAATGATCGCTTGGGGGGGGAGAGAGAAAGGGTATAGCACAGCGCTATAACTGGCTCATTGAGAGGCACCTCAACGGCACTGTGCAGGGGGATGGGTGTGTATGGACCTCCTTCACCCCGCGACGTCACGAAAATGCGGTGGCGCTGATGTTAGCAGCGACTTTCGCATGGTAGGCAAAACAGGTTCCGCTTGGCCGTGCCTACCGCAGCTGCCGCAGTTACCGGCGGCTGCTTCAAGCCTGTGCACTGCAGAAGCAGCATGTATTGACCAGCTGCGTCACTGCCTGGATCCGCGTAGTAGCATAAAAAATATTAAATTAGCCTCGATAGGTTTCTCGCGCATAAATGCCGCATTCGGAAACTGGCTAACAGGCATTGGGCCACGGTAGTAAAGCGCGAAGTCTGGGAGTCGATAGGCACTGCCACTCAATGCACTTAATAGCGTGCAAGTTACTGCGTTCATTCACCTGAACTTCAGGATAGTAGGCTGATAATTGCTCAAGGAAAAAAAAAAGACATATGTAGCTGCACACGTACTTATCACCTTGAGCCGGAGTGCACGGGGCGCCGACAGGTTCACTCGCCCCCAAGGAATGCGTTTTTTTGTTAATAGCACACCATGTTTAAATGGCGCGTTTTGTGACATTTAATAGTTACTTGAAACTGTTTCTTGATATGACGACGTAATTATTTCACTCGAGTAGAAAGAAGTCTGGTAAGTTGTGTCAATCTTGCGCGGTCGCGTTGGTGTGCTTAGAATAGCGTACCTTAAGTGTGCTAAACGCCATATGCTTTTTCATTGCATCATGCATGTGTCATGTTTCATGAGGTAATACATGATCGCGAAGCTTGTTTGGAAAGAAGCAGCCGCAGGCGTGCTACTAACAGAGACGTGGCGAGATTGAGAGGGGACGCGGCATGAAAAGTGTTTTCGTTATTCATGCATGCGATATGTAACTAAACTTGGTGCAAATATGAAATTCCTACGCTAGTTTCAGTCATTCCTTTTATTTATAGCTATACCTGGCGCAGTTCTGGGTAATTATAATTAACACCGTCGTCAAGTCCCCCCAAGCTAGGTCTCAAATAATTGAGTAGATAGTGCGCAGTTTTTTTTTATGCCAGCATGTGCATAAAGCCCTGTTCTGTATGATGACGCGATTAGTTGTTTTTCTATATGATCAGTACTTATGCATGGATAGTTACATGAAAACGTTTCTTACAAAAAATAACTAACACAATACTGCACGTGTAGGGGAAAAAATCGAGAGATTTATTACGCTCCTCAACGTCTCAGGAATAGTTTGCGACAAATGGAATCATTTGATTTTCATGCGAATTACGAAGGTGAGTGATCCAGTCGCAGAAAATGTGAGAGGTCAGAAAACGAACCTTAAAGTTTATTCCCTCGTTTATGGCATCTTCGCTTTCGCTTTGGTCAAAGAAATGCGGCACTGAAATCAAAGAAATTACCTCACAATTTTTGACGACCACACTTCTAAAAAGCGTAATTTATAAATTTGTACTCAATATTTTGCTATAATTTTTCGTCACGAAACTAGACTTCAGGGCTAGGAAAGGAAATAATTCTAGAAATCAAAAATTTTCACCAAATCGACCAGCTTAACAAGAGGACAAGTCGGCCTGGCTGGTGCGTGGTCATGCGGCTAAAAACAGCGCTAAGCGAGACAGGAGATCGGGGACACGACTCTGTCCCCACTTTTCGCGCAGCGCGACACGTACGTATGTCAGCAGACGATGAGCGCATGTCTGCTCCGGCGAAACAACGCCAGCACTTCCCCTCACTACTGTCCCGAAGTAAAATCATTCCGGCTAGTGCAGAGTGTCAAAACTTGTTTTATTCAATGCCTAGCGCGTAAATAAACGGCAGGAACGCTTTCTACATGTTTGCTACTAACCATATATACAATACACAGTGGCAAACTATTTCTCTTTATAGGCCGCACGTGGACAACGCGAGCTCGTGTACTTCGACAAATTACTAAGTTGGAAGCATCGACCATTGCTGTGATTCGCAGAAACTGGAAACGCGCCTACAAGCCTTGAAAACCCGCGCACAACACCTATCCGCGACGCCACTCCCCGACCTTTTGCCTACCACGAGCTCGCTAGCGACTGCAGCGCCACCTCGTTTGTTTACAAACATGCAGGAGGTCCATAGGGATAGTAGAGGGGAGGCGGGTCAGGGAGGAGGAGGAGGCAAGGTCAAGGGGAGGGCACCGAACCCAGTTCACTTCCAGATGGTTTCTGGACCGCCGACTCGGCGCTCGCTTTTCCCGCTCTCGGGGCTACGCAGCCACGCGCAAGACGGTCTGTGCTGCGTATACTGCGTGAAAGTGAGGCACCAACTAAAAAGAGCTAAAGTTGCAGTGCGGGTATATGCCATTCACGAAGTCGGTGGCAGGTGCACGCAATGACGTTGCGACATCGTGGCATCATAAATGGCGTGGAATGGGTGTGGCCCATTCAAGTGCGCGCACACGACGTCAAGGCCAGCAACAGCCGACAGCACTGGCCGGTGCAGGACCGGGAACCAGACACAAGAAATCGATAATTCTGCGGTTGGGCTCCTGCATTGATCTATGGGGGCGGTTGCTACTGGTCGCAAACAAATTCCCACCGGTCACAAATACCTAACCAAGGCCCAAGAACGTACCTACGGCGTCTGGCACAGACAAACACATATCCCCAACCCTGCAATATATGCGCACATGTATCGAGATAGATACACAGGCATATGCAAATTCTGCCCTTGGCTAGCCAATTCACCCGCATGGCGTGGGGTTGCTCAAATCTCACAAAAATACACAGCAATGTCGAAAATTTGCAGCAGTGGGAGGCACTGATGCGCAGCTCAGATCCAGCTGTCCAAGCAGCGGTCTGCAAATTTGCTGTGGAGGCCGCCGGGGCCCTAAGGATCCCGTCCGTTTGACCCCATCACCATTCCCCTCTGAATTTATGTGAACGATAAAGCTTTCAGCAACCACAGAATTATCGCTATCGCTTTACAACACTTTGAAGAGGAAAGGGCGCTGATTTTTCACTACTTTCCCTACCCGCCGCGGTGGCTCAGTGGTTAGGGCGCTCGACTACTGATCCGGAGTTCCCGGGTTCGAACCCGACCGCGGCGGCTGCGTTTCTATGGAGGAAAAACGCTAAGGCGCCCGTGTGCTGTGCGATGTCAGTGCACGTTAAAGATCCCCAGGTGGTCGAAATTATTCCGGAGCCCTCCACTACGGCACCTATCTCTTCCTTTCTTCTTTCACTCCCTCTTTTATCCCTTCCCTTACTGCGCGGTTCAGGTGTCCAACGATATATGAGACAGATACTGCGCCATTTCCTTTCCCCCAAAAAACCAATTATTATTATTATTACTTTCCCTGTTTTTCGGCGTCGGCGTGCCGCACTGATTGCTCAGCCTACAATGGCGTCAAGCTAGACGTCGCTGCAATTGGAAACACGCTGAGTGCCCCGGACAGAGTGGTGTTGCGAGTGACAGTACAATGACGACATGCTTAGTCTCCCACACGAGAAGACAAATAATAATTAATAAGGAGCATTATATTTCCCACAGCAAATAGTTGTCGCTATATCCGCTGTAACTGGATGACGCATTAGTGTGTTGCATGCAGGAGCGATCCCTATTTGGCCGCTAAAGTGTTCTCTTGAAGCGCATGCAGTGAGTGGCTGGCGGTCGCCAACTGCTCTAACAGGATTTATGCGAAAAGAGACGCACTCGCCAAATCCCCGCCTTTCACATGCACCAGAACCGTATAGGTGACACAAAGTTGGTGCCACACAGTGGTGTATCAGTGACGTCACGCCATGTCCAGCATTCTTGGCGTAAGGTACTGCAATGGAAATATTGAAGGTAATGGTCCATTCTTCAGATACGTAGCAAAATCTTTCTTTTAAAGTCTTTACCCCCGCTCGCATCGAGCAGTCAAGACTGCCAGAAAAAAAAAAAACAAATGGGGAACTTTTTGACGACCGCAAAAACGTTAATAGCAAAAAAATGCATGCCGTCGGGAGATCTGTGGGTATGTTGATTGTTACAGTCAAATCTTACAATTTGAAAAAAAATCGCGTTCAGAAACTCTTTTGCCTTGAGAAATGATTTTGCCTTGAGAAATGATGATGATCTGCGGCCACTGGTGACACGTGTTAAGTTGCTCCTGCTTTGTTGTAGGTATCCAGCTCCTGCCGAGTACGTCATCGCCTTTGCCGCTGCCAGTCAGCAGCACATCAGTTCAGCAATCTGCGCCTTATCGACCTGCAAACTAGCCCTTGGTGGTGACAGCGGCGCTGCCGTCGTCTCCGTGACGTCATCACTGCTGACCGCGCCACCTGGATACATAAAAGGAACGGACAGCCCCCGGACCCTTGGGATCTGCGGCCACTGGTGACACGTGTTAAGTTGCTCCTGCTTTGTTGTAGGTATCCAGCTCCTGCCGAGTACGTCATCGCCTTTGCCGCTGCCAGTCAGCAGCACATCAGTTCAGCAATCTGCGCCTTATCGACCTGCAAACTAGCCCTTGGTGGTGACAGCGGCGCTGCCGTCGTCTCCGTGACGTCATCACTGCTGACCGCGCCACCTGGATACATAAAAGGAACGGACAGCCCCCGGACCCTTGGGATCTGCGGCCACTGGTGACACGTGTTAAGTTGCTCCTGCTTTGTTGTAGGTAGGGTTCTGTCTTTTTCTTTGTAGCTATATTTGTTAGTACATTGTGGCCGCTGATCCCGTTCTGGTCTGTTGGATGTTTGCAACTTGTAAACGCACCTTGCAAAATGGGCACTGATGTGAACACGTACCGCGCTCGCATTGGCACCTTTCTACCATCTTCACATCGTTGCAGTACATTAACCGTCCAAAGAAATACCGTTTCCGCGCTACTACAAGCTCTTTTACCACGACCTTCTTATGTACTAGCATCTGTATGCTTAGCGCTGCTCCTCCTTTCTGCTGGAGACATTGAGGCCAATCCTGGACCTGGAAAGGTAGAGGACGTTCTTAACTTGCTGAAAGACTTCATTGCTGAAAACGACCAAAATTTCAAGGCTACGACAGCCACGTTGGAAGAAATCAAGCGCGATGTTGTTGACATTAAATCACGGATTGATGTCATTGAGCAGAATATGGGTGGCGTGTCCGGCATTAAGGAAAATGTCTGTTCTGTTCATGGGGCGATTACTGAAGTCAAATCTGTAGTTGCAAGCACAAGCAATGATCTTGGAAATGTAGTTGACGATCTTAACAATAGAATGAGGCGAAACAACCTGTTGGTAAAGGGCATGCCTGAAACAGAAGGCGAAGAGTATGAAAATACCGAAAGCAAAATACTGGAATTCATTTCCACCCACCTAAAAGTTAAACTGGATGCAAACGACATTGAACGAGCCCACCGCATCGGCCGGCGTCGCGATGGTTACAAGCGTCCAATCATCATCAAGTTCCTAAATTTCAAGGTAAAGGAAGAAGTACTACGGAATGCATTCAACCTAAAAGATGTCGTGCCCAAAATGTGGTTGGAAGAAGACTTTTCACCCAAAATCCAACTACAACGAAAAAAACTGAGGGATTATGCAAAAAGTATTCGGAAGGAAAATGAGCGATTTACTATTCGGTTTAATAAGCTGCAGTTGCGTGGTGCAACCTACAAATATGACCCCGCTTTGGAACAAGTTGTGAAGGTACTCGAACAAGAAGCGCGCAGTCCTAAATGACCGGAAACTCAAAGCAAGTGGTCATCCGGCAAGCTTCGAGAAATTTCTGTTCTTCTTGCAAACTTCCGCAGTATTGTTCCCAAGCTTGACACCGTGAAAGGCATAATTTTTACGTGCTCTCCAGACATCATTCTTGGCACCGAGACATGGCTAACGCCCGACGTTACCAACAGCGAACTATCACTTCCTGTGGACCTAACTGTTTTTCGAAAAGACAGGAAGGAGGGTAGGGGAGGAGGCGTAATGATCGCCATACGGAGCGATTATCAGCCATGTCCCGTCGCCTTTGAAACGTGTCTTGAGCTGCTATGGGTCATGGTTCGGCTCAAAGGTGTCACATATATCATAGGTGCATGCTACCGGCCTCCAAACAGTCTTTCCGATTTTGTCGATCACCTGCAGGATGCACTAGAATACATTTTCGCTACATACCCCCAAAGCATTGTACTGTTAGGAGGCGACTTCAATTATTCCGCTATTAACTGGAAAACGTCATCTGTCACTTCCGGATCGAATCGCCATGAATGTTCCCGCCTGCTTGATACAATGACAGCGTTTCATTTAACTCAGCTGGTACAGGAGCCCACCCGAGGTGGCCACGTTCTAGATCTGTTATTTACAAACCTTCCTACTCATTCCCGCACCTACGTACTCGAAGAGATAAGCGATCACAGATTCGTCCACAGTTTAGTACCCATATATGTTCCTGCCAAGCATATTACGACCAAATGTATCCTAAACTACCCGAAATGCGATCATGAAAAAATAAACCGCATGCTAAGAGACTTTGCGCATATTTTTCAAACCACCTTTGTAACTCGCACGGCAAACGAAAATTGGTTGTTATTTCGCGATAAGTTGAAGGAAATCGAGCATGCCTGCATCCCAAAATTACACATCAAAACAAGAACTGACTCCCCCTGGTTCACAAAAGATGTTAAGAAGTGTCTAAACAAAAAGAAAAAAGTGTACCGTAGAGCTAAGGAAGTCAACTCTGACAGCGCCTGGCAACAGTACAAAGACGTATCTGCTACGACCAAAATCGCCATAAAGAAGGCTAAAAACAAATTTTTTAACCACACTTTACCCGAATTGTTAAGAACCAACCCTGCAAAATTCTGGCAAGTGATAAACCCTAAGGGCAGCCATGAGATACCAGTATTGAAAGATGCGGACGGACGTGTGGCACCTCCAGAGGCAATGCCTGACCTATTCAACAAGCATTTTACAGACACCTTTACAACCGAATCAGTGCCTTTTAATTATCGTGAACCTAAACAACCGTTAGTGCTTCATCCATCAGAACCAATCATCATTAGCGCAGCTGGTGTTGCCCGAGCTATTGAGCGACTTCCACTTAATTGTAGCCCTGGTCCAGACGGTATCAATACCAAACTTCTTAAACTTACCGAGCACGTGTCGGCTGCCTTACTAACTTTAATATTTCAGCAGTCTTTAGATACAGGATGCATTCCCGATGACTGGAAAACCGCAAACGTCAGCCCAGTTTTTAAATCCGGTGATAGCACGTCACCGGAAAATTATCGCCCCATATCACTAACATCGATTTGTTGCAAGTTGCTTGAACATATCCTCTACTCAAACATAATGGCCCACCTAAACGCCAATAACTTGCTTATTGCTAACCAGCATGGCTTTAGGCAAAAAAAGTCCTGCCAAACACAGCTATTTGAGCTCTTAACAGATCTTCATGAATCGGTACACGAATTAATATATACTGATGCCATATTTATAGATTTTTCAAAAGCTTTCGATCGCGTTCCCCACATAAGACTAATGAAGAAAATTAACAACCTACAACTGCACCGCGATATCACCCGTTGGATCGGAGAATTCCTAAGTAATCGCTCCCAAAGCGTCAAAATTAAAGAGTATTCATCGAGCAGTTCACGAGTCATATCGGGAGTCCCACAGGGATCCGTTTTAGGGCCATTACTATTTTTAATTTACATTAATGACATAGCATCTAACATATCATCTAACGTGCGACTGTTCGCTGACGACTGCGTAGTCTATAGAAGGATAGTCACCCCCCTTGATGCAGTTATTCTACAGACCGACTTAGTGCGCCTAAATGAATGGTGCCAGCTATGGCAGATGGAAATTAATATAAAAAAAACAATGTTGATGACCTTTTCCACGCGCACTAATATACCTTCTAATGTCTACACAATTAATGAGAATACAGTTGAAAGAACGGATTGTTTTAAGTACCTAGGTGTTTATCTCAGTGCAGATTTAAGCTGGAACACCCACATAAATCACATCACAAACAAAGCATTTAAGAAACTGGGACTCATCAAACGTCGTCTATATCTTGCCAACCCCGAGACAAAGCTTCGCGCGTATACTACACTCATAAGGTCAGCCTTAGAATATGCATCTTTAATATGGAGTCCAAGTAGTGTTTCATTAATTAACCGTCTTGAGTCTGTGCAAAATAAAGCTGTGAGGTTCATCCTTTCTTCATACTCACCGTATGAAAGCGTGTCATTATTGAAGCAAACTATCAGTATTCCCGACCTTATCACTCGACGCAAGTTCTCTCGTTTATCGTTTTTTCATTCCTTGTACTACGATGGCTCCCCGTTCACAGCTGATCGCATCGCCCCTGCCCATCATGTTTCATCCCGGTCTGATCATTCCCACAAAGTGCAACCCATCTTCGCACGAACACTGAAATATCAAACATCACCCTTACTATTATCTATGGCAGAGTGGAACTCGTTACCGGCTGACATAGTTTCTGAAACTGAGTTATCACATTTTCAAACAAAACTTTCATCGCACCTTGGCCTAGAAAATTCACCGTGATATTTTCAGTATTGTTGAAGCATTAAGTCTCATACGCTCAACCTATGTATCTGTCAGCGACTGCAGTGATGTGTACTTGCAATTTGTATATATAGTTATTCTTTGTATTTGTTAAGTACTGTGTGCCAATAATCTGTATTGTGTTGTTTTCATGCCCTCCCCCCCTATGTAATGCCCACTTGGGCCTTTAGGGTATTTAAATAAAATAAAAAAAAAAAAATAAAATTGTTTGGTGTTGCGATACGCTCAATAGACACGCGCGCCGGTCTAGCACCGTGCTTTATGTGCAACAATATGGCGGCCCCTGTGACGTCATCCCATGCTCCCTATGTACACTATACTCGCTTGGAGTGATAGCAATCTTGCCTTGACGTTCTCCTCATATCTTATGCTCTGACCCTCTTCCACCGAGACATTAAGCGCTCATTCACACTTGAGAGTCGCAGACGTCGCCCGACTGTTTTGGTCGAAAAGCGACAGTCGCAAACGGTCGCGTTGGTCGAAAAGCGACAGTCGCGGGCCAGTCGCTCTCTGATCGATTTTGCAGCCTCGCGACTGCGAGTCGCAAACCACTGAACCAATCAGCGAGCGAGCCGAGCTTTTGGCAACGACGCCGCTCGCAGGTGCGCTATCTGCTCCTTGGCTGCCGTAGTCGTCGCTAAGCCTAGCCGGTTTCACATCGATGCCGCAGCTGAGGGCGTTTCGGAACTGACCAGCGCTGTAACCAAGATGATACTTTCGTCACGGCTTTATTGTGAACCCCGTCTCATGATAATATAAAAATATGCTCGATTTCCGCGACGCCTTCAGCAGCGGAGAAAGCAGACGCCAGGCGATCGAGCCGCTTTGGGCAACGGCAGCAAAGCGGCTATGAGAAGAAATGTGCTTGTATCCAGCATCTGGGTATTGGCCAACGACCCTCAAAATTGATTCATTTTTTAATTTCGACTTCCCAGAGCATGGTATGAACGCGAACAAACAACATACTAGCGCATTTTCTGACGCTAGCGGCCGGCATCCGGGCATGGCTGGCAGGTCGCTTGTACGGCCGTGGTGCACGTTGCCGCTATATCTTCCTCTTCGCTCAGGTCGTCGCAGTACATTGCTAATATCGAGTGACCAGAGCACTTTCGAGGGCCAAGCGCGAGCGCAGGAGAAGCGGCCAAAGCAGACGAAACTCTCGAAAGTGCGCGAACGGCGTCATTCCCAAGAGTTCTCATTTCAAACGAGAATCGAACGAGAAAGCGACCCGCAGGTCGCCCTTGCAACTGTGAGCATCGGTGTTGTCGAACTGCGGTGTAGTCGCAGGCGACTGCTGGTCGCGCGACCTCTGCGACTCTCAAGTGTGAATGGGCCCTAAGTATACCAGACGACGCATCAGTGGCGAATGACCTGCTTGAAAAGAGCAGGGAGGGGAATTCCGCAATAGGCGGAAATATTCTGCTCCCTTCTGCAAAGAGGGAAAGTATACCGGAATCTCGATGAGTGTCGGAGGCTGTGTCGTCTGCGTTCTCAATCGAATACGACTGCCCTCCTTCGACGGGGCTGCCTTGAGTCGGCCTCTTAGTCGTGACTCACCAGGGGGCGTATTCTGCTACGATTCTTTCCCGGTTCGTTCTTGTGCTTTCTTGATAAAGTGACGCCGGTCATACCGGAAGGATCCGGTGTTGAGCGACATGGCGCATATCGCATTGTGAAAGATGGGATGCGAGAGAGAAAGGGATTTCAGTGAGAGGAAAGCAGGAGAGGTCATTTGTGACACGGCAGGACAGGTGCAAACTGAGGTCTGTATCCAAAAACAGATGTATAAAGTGACTCGTGAAATTTTCGAAGCCGAAATTATAGATGACGGCGGTGAGGTCCCGCCTGAGCCTCTCACAAGGAGCGGAAACAATCCCAAATGAGTACACTTGGAACAGTTGGAATAGAATCGTTTACTATCGGGCCTATGGGCTAACCTCGTTTACACGCTCACTCACTGAGTTTAAGGCGCGAACTTGATTTGATAAGTCTATCGCTTACTGACTTTCTGATTACGCTCTTAATTGACCCCGTGTCAGGGCAATTTAAGGGACTCCAGGTGGTGTAATTAAATCTGTAGCCTCCACTACGACGTCTCCGACAGCCCACGGACAGTGTTCGGGTGTTCTACCCCAGTCCCAAAGCAGGTTTCGATTGCACAGCTCAGTCAGAACTTCGTACGCTTTTCTATTTCGTTCGGTGAAAGTATAGAATTGTCCAACTTCCAGGCTGAATACCGTCACCATTTTTGTGAGCCAGGGAAAGTGCTATGGGCTCGGAGAAATTATTTCGATCACGATAACAAAGACAACGTCGTTTTACATTTATTCGAGCGCACTGCATATATCCGGCCAACGACATGGGGCGCCGCTATGCCCTAATCGCAAGCTGCACCCGACAGCAGTCCACGCCACGAAATTGACTGATCACGACGCGGCGTTGAACGCGAACAGTGTGCGGCTGTCGGTTGGAGGCGCCTTCGCACGACTGACTGAAGAAGACAATGGGGTGATTGCGGGCAGCGATGGCAGGCGCGGGCGTCTGAAATGTGCCAAAAAAATTTACAGTAATGAAGATGAAAAGAAACAAGACCAGAAAGAAACGAAGATGGAAGAAAACCAAGACAGCTAGCGAGAGAAAGACAATAGGGTGATTGCATGAATCGAGGGAAGCTGGGAAAAAGAATACAAAAGAATTTCAGATGAAAAGAAAGAAATAAATAAAGATAGAAAGAAAGAAAGAAAGAAAGAAAGAAAGAAAGAAAGAAAGAAAGAAAGAAAGAAAGAAAGAAAGAAAGAAAGAAAGAAAGAAAGAAAGAAAGAAAGGACCACTTTCAGCTGGGTGGTGAAAGGCATACGGTTGTCTCTCGACGATCGAGAAGCGTGCGTGAGTCTTCGATGGCGCGTCAAACCATCTTGGTGCGAAAAAGCCGTTACTACCCGCAGAGACGCTGCCGCCTCCGCCGACGCGCGCGGCCCCTGGCGTCGTGTCCAAGCGTGTTTGGCGGCATGCACGAAACCGCACGCAAGTTTTCTCTCGCAATAACGCCGCCTTTTGTGTGTCCCCGCAACAACTGCGCAAGACGCGGCCGTCCATTGGTTTCTGCGTCTATTATACGCGCCGCGTGGAGGTACGTAGTACGTGTTGTGCACAGTCGCAGTGCAGTAAAAGAGTAGCATTGTTCGGCCGTGTATGAGTACTTATACGTACTCACACACACTCTCCCTCCCTGAGCTCAATCGATGTGCGGCCGATGTCCCTGTTTCGATGCGTTATCGATATGGAGCAACAAACAAGGGAAAAAAATCACGGAGGGCAGTTAAGACTATACTTACGTAGTTTGAAGGCGAAGTTATTAATTTTTTAATTTATCTATTTCCTTCCTTTCAAATGCCCTTCTGAGGCCTTCAGGTTGAAGGCCTTTAGGGCGAAGATCTTTGGATCAAGGGCCTTTATGGTGTAGGGTTTTAGGTCAAAGGCCTTTATGGTAAAGGCGTTTTGTGGCATTTCAAATATGTCCTAATGTTAAGCATTTCTGGAGACTTTAGGCAGAGGCCCCTAAGGGAGGGTCAACGATGGGCGTTAACGTAGAACAGAGAAGCATTCTGAAGATGTAGGACGTACACCTACTGTCTGGGGCATAAGTGTTCGCAGGACACGCAAAAAAAACAACCTAGACGCACAGGTGCCGTATTTTTCAGCGATAATATCATTTCACTGCCACGGATTAGGGCACATGAGTCCGACTTTCATTCATACAAGTTTGGTCTCGAGATACTTGCTAACAACAGGTATACAAGATCGAAATACTTTTTTTTTTATGAGAGAGAGGTAGAAAAACTTATTATGAGCAAATGTTGGAGGGAGGCTCCCAGGGAGTGGAATCCTTAATCATCAACGGTACATGTGTATGGGGACGAGAACTCCCAGAAAAGGTCAAACGCTGTTGTTGTTGTTGTTGTTGTGCCCTTGTAGAACGGCACGCTACCCCCGATATGAACTGTCCAGACAGGGTAGGATTGAAAATCTGTCACTACAGCGCAGAATTTAGACGAGGAGGAAGTAAAACCAAAATCAAGTGAAAACAAAAGGAGCAACGATTCTTCCCTATACCAAAACAACAGCAAGCGTAACTTGAACGTAAAATGAGGAAGAAAAAGATGGGTGTAAAAAATGAGAAGTTTTTTTTTTTGTTTGTGTTCCTGAAATTGGTCACAAAGTATTCTGTGTATTGTGTTGTGCTCGAATATCTATTTGTGCGCGCAAACTTCGTCCTTGTTTCGCTGTTCTACATTTCTTTGCGTTGCAGTGTGATCACAAGTAATTTCTGGCTTCAAAGGTTAATGACAACGTCTTATTAACATAAATACATGTGTAGACGTGCAACATCTAGTGAGCCTGAGAGTGAGGAGTTGTCTTAGACGCTTCGCCAATTTTACAATGTCGTGCACTTCTAAAAAATGTGTTCTGAAAAGAAAGGATTTGAGAAGAAGTGTGTGTGTGCAAAAGGTGGCGTGCCTCATCACATTATCTCTGCGTTTTCCAAAGAGTGCATAACATTAACCGGCAGATAGCCGGAGCACGACTAGGAGATTAACACTGTCACGCGAGGTCATACCGAACCATTCGATGTCGAGACTACGGTTGTGAACTGCGGCACTTGCCGCGTTACGTCACACCCGGACTGAAAGGAGGGTCGCGAGTCGTGACTGGATCGTGACGGAGAGGGGTACGCAGTGGAAGTGTCAAGAGCGCCTGGACGATGTCGCTGCTAGAGACCTCAGCTTATGCCTCTCGTGTGGGCAGAATAAATGACACTTTCAAGTGAGTGAAAGACTTTATTTTGCAACAGAAGAAGAAGGCGACCTCATCCTGCACTCCGGCTCTCCCTCTCAGTCGAGAGATGAGGGCCAGGAGGGATTGGGGTGGACAGGGTCGCGGCGTCAGATGCTGGCCTGGATTTCTTGAATCCCGGCGGCCTCTTCAGCCAGTCGGACGGCGAGGAGCCGGTGCTCAGGGTCCGGGCTACGCAGCAAGGTCTCCCAGGTCACATGTCTCTACAATCTATTTTATTCGCCCTGCGCCTGGGGATTGTGTGCACTTCCAAATTTAATGGTCGAGGGTCCCTCCCGCTCCACATTTCTTACATTTGTCATCCTCAATCTCCGGGATAATATGTTTAATTAATATTTGGTGCGGGTAGACGCCTCTTGGAAGACGTCTCCACGCCACCGCTTGCTCATTACTAAGCTTCACACTGGGCGGGGGAAGTTGCCTGCGGTGTTGCCTGACACTTTCAAGGATTTTCGCCAGCAGCGCTCTATGTGCTCATGTGGCAAGTGCACAGGAAGCGAGGCAACACTCTTAGTTGGCTGATCTGTGTGATTTGATTGATTGATTTGATTGATTGCGGCAAGTCAAGCTGTTCTCTGCAGCATTTTTCCTCAAACCCGCCCACACTTTACTGCACGTTGTTTACGGGAAATAAATATAGGATTGATTGATTGATTGATTGATTGATTGATTGATTGATTGATTGATTGATTGATTGATTGACCGACAGACCGACCGACTTGCATTGTCGGAGGCGGACGGTGCAGTGGCGCCCCGAGGCTCCAAACAAACCAGATATACATCAAAATTCTTTAGCTTAGTATTTCGTCGTGTGATTAACTTCTTTTTTAGACAACAAGGAACGCAACATCGGGCAGCTTTTGTGTCACGGTGGAGTTCTGTGAGGCGGTACTCAATGTGGGCGGAGCTTCACTGCAGACTTAAGTTGTATACGACCATAGAAACGAGGATAATGTCACCGGTAAGGAATTACAATTTAGAACACTGCGGCGGCGCCGTCCAAACCAAAGCGTATCTTTATTAGTGAAGTTATGAAAACGTTAGCATTTGCACTTAAAAACTTGCGCAGGTTCGATGAACTGTAGAAAATGTTCCCACACCCATATTACTGATGAATTAAAAGTGATCCTCGCGTCTAATGCGAAAGCATCATTCCACGTGAAACTTGCCTTCTCATGCCTCGCGGCTGGCCTCAGATGTCCCGTCCCAGTGCAGTGTCTGTGGGCCTTTTCTTCCGTTCCACAAATCTTACTCCCTCTTTCATCGAGGCCTTCCTGGTATCCCTACGGCACTCGAGGAGCGCCTCGAACACCGCCACAGCCACTTTCGCCTTTTCATCGCTTCCGACAGCTTCCGTAAGCTTTTTCTCTAAGTTGACGGGGTGCGGGCTCCCCTGAAACGCCACCTTGAAAGCCATCGTCACTTTCCTCAGATCTTCGACCGGGAGGCTGTCGTTGTTGACTTCCTTGGCCTTCTGGCACCATTTGAAAACCCACTCCTTGTTCATAGTGCACTGCTGGTAGGCCTTGAGGAAGTTCTTGGCCGCTACCTTGTCCTTGATGTCCTCCGCAGCATCCACCTTCTCACCAGCCATGTCCTTGTCTTTGAGCTCCTTCATCGATTCGTTTCTCTCCTCCCAGAACATCATGTGCAACTCTCTGTAGACTTGCCGGTTTATTTCCAGGGCCTTCTCCTTGTCCTCCTCGCTCACCGAAGAGCTCGCCGTGGCCTCCTGGAGGCAGGAATCCTTGTTCTCGGAGCTCATCTTCCTGCAGAAGGTGCTGGACGCCGCAAGCAGTAACACCAAGGTCGTCGTCAGGGCCCGGGAAGCCATTGCAGCAGTCCAGTGCGGGACGAACTTGGCGTAGACGCTGCAGTCGTACTTGCAGCAACTGCAACGGTGCATCGAAATCGGCCTTATAAGTACGGGCGTCGGCCAAGGTCGGTTACGTGGACACCCGCACACCTACCATGCAATGGCCTGTGCACGCAACACTGTAGTTCCTGACCAACTGAAGCCTTTGCGTGAGCGAGGTCCGCCAGCTGGACAAGCTCGCGAGTGGCGTTCGCGGCTTTCTGGGCAAGAGTCGGTTGGAACAAATTAAAATGGCTACCAATTAGCCCTCCAGTTGCATCTCAAAAACTTTGAGGACCCAATTTTTGCCACTAGTATTTGGCCGGATACAACTCAAGAAACAAGCAGCAGATGCCCGATTTTCATGACAAGCCGTAGTTATTCCTCTTTCACCTGCCACCCCCCTGCAATTTCACGCTAGCAGGTCCAAAGGTATCGATCAAAGGGGAGGTGGAGAGAATTTGTCAAGGGGAAGAATCGGTCAACGCCATTGGCTGGAGGGACTCCTTGGAGGGGCGTTTGCCGCTTCGTTCTTGGGTTGTATCTCGCCACTTATTTTCTGTTTGTTTGGCTATTGCCTGCATATTGAACGAACTTAATATTGCCGTTTAGGTATATCAGCGTCATCACGAGCATCACCCGAGTTGTGCCCGTTGCAGGACTAAGTTTACTGCCTGCACCAGCAACA
Source organism: Amblyomma americanum (assembly GCA_030143305.2). NCBI lineage: Eukaryota > Metazoa > Arthropoda > Arachnida > Ixodida > Ixodidae > Amblyomma > Amblyomma americanum. The sequence goes on along the minus strand of JARKHS020000618.1, from coordinate 43,784 downwards.
TCAATTGAGACAATGCTTTGCGCCAGCTCCACCCACGTGATTCCAGCAAACTTCCAATGTTCGCCATTCCGACTCTCTACCGAGCTCCATTGTTTTCTTTTCTGGGTGTACACTCCGTCACCCTAAGATACCACCACGGTGGTCAGTTATGCGCATTAAGTGTTCTGTCCGTGGTCATTTCAATGCGATAACATTAGAGTTTAAGTCAGGAGCAAAATCCGCCGTCCGATGCCACGAAATCCGCTGATTGGTCCAAAGAGACCACGATCATCTTCAGATCTTGTGAGGCATCCAAAAACTGCAATTAATAGCTCTTTTTTCTTCCTTGCTGCCATTCCGTCGTCTGAAGCAGTTTGGTGTAAGAGCTGGAATGAAATAAAATGGCAAAGCGGCAGTTATATTACAATTTTTTGTTTGCTTCACGTGATCTCGTACTCACTCGTTACATCTTACAACCATCACCTGGCAAATGAAACCGAAACCACAGAAGTGAAACCGTGGAGGAAATATAAATAAATATAATTGGTTTTGGGGGTGAAAGGAAATGGCGCAGTATCTGTCTCATATATCGTTGGACACCTGAACAGCGCCGCAAAGGAAGAGATAAAAGGAAAAAAAACTCAATTACAAATTATTCATTGAGCGCTGATGAGTTCCAGCTGGTGATCCATGTTTACTGTTGCCGTACGCATGATTCGAGCGCCAAAACACGCACCGAAATATTTGGTGTCTGCACTCCTTTGATTTTACACCTATTACTTTCCTTTCAGTCTCGTTGTTTTTGCTATACAGTTGAACCTCTTTATAACGAAGTTGATGCGGCAGGGCGATTACTTCATTGTAGCCGTAGCTTCGTTAGAGCCCATGTTGACCGAGCTTCCAAGGAGAATCGTCATCCCATCGTTACGTCCATTATTTCGTTATAAGCTGTTTAGTTATAAAGAGGTTCGACTTACATATATATGTGCGTGCGCATTCGTGCGCGCGCACACATGCGGTCATCTTTTCATGGGCCACACTGTCTTCAATAATATTTTTTTATTTCTTTCCGTCCTTCCACGCGCCTTCGCTGTGTGCCTCGCTCTCCCTCAGGACACGTGGACCTACGTTGCTTTCTCCCCTCTGTCATCCGAGTGCCCTTCGCGGCTTCTTTGGCGCTGCAGTCCAAAGTAAGTTACAACTCAAGAACGAAACGGCAAATGCCCCTCAAAGGTGGCCCTCCAGCCAAAGGCATCGACTGATTCTCATGATGCTGCGTGCACTCTAATTACGAATACACCCATATGGGAGTAAAATGGAGTAAGCTGCCCTCCAGCGTACACCCTGTGGGTTAGAGGACAGCTTACTCCCTTTTCACTCCTTCCTGCTAAGAGCGTGGTTAATCCCATTGGACCTGCTAGTGTGACATCGCAGGGGGTGGCGGATGAGAAAGTATTAACCGCAGCGTCATTAAAATCGGCCGACGCCATTGGCTGGACAGCCGCTCCTTTGAGGGGCGTCTACCGCTTCGTTTTCGAGTTGTATCCGGCTCTCTGGGCTGCTGGTTGGTTGCGTGAACAGTGCTAAGCACGCTAACAGGTATCGACGAGTAACCTTGAAAGCGTCACTTGAACACTTCGGACCGCGGCCCTAAACCAGCTGGTTGTGGAAAGTTTGCTTTCATTTTTAAACGAGTGAATGGGGGCCAGGCAATTCACGAGTTTAATCTGCGTCCCTCGCCTTCGAATGGGCGACTTTTCGCAGCCGAAGGTAATCGTCAGGCGGCTGGACAATCCTACCACTTCTGTTGGGCAGTTTTTCTTGGGAAGCGAGAAGCAAAAGTACTAAATCATTACTTTTTTATCGTACTTGTGGTTTATGTCGTCAACATTTTGTGACTTTTGTACACTATAAGTACGAATACGCCTATACGGAAGTAGAGATACAGGAGCAAGTTGTCCTCTAGAACACTCCTCTTTATAGGGGCAAAGTATGCTGCCCAAGTTCCGGTGCAGATTTCTATCCCTAAATATACGGAATGCTTAATCTCGGCAACGGAGGTATACATTCCCACTGCAAAGCATAGTAACTTGATGCAGTTAGCAATGGGATGAGGCGTTTAACGCGGCACCGGAGGTCTTGAGGTTAGCTTATAGAGGAGGTTGAAACTACGGTTAAAATATTCGTTATACTGCTGGAACCTGACATGTCTTTAAGAGGGAATTTGTTTCTGTTTCCCAACCGTGATTATTCCGTATTTTTAGTGATGGAAATCTGCCCCAGGGCTTGGGCAGCATATCCTGCCCCTTAAAGGAAGTGCGCTAGAGAGAAGTTTACTCCTTTTTGTTTAGAGTGTGTGTTTTACCGTCATTGTGAAGGCTCCGGGCACTTAGCTGAGCGTATTGGAACTTCCAAACATTACCACGAACCTGAGACAAGCGCTTCTAGAATTCTATTCATGAATGTCCAAAGGCGGCTTTGAATATTCAAGAATAGCCCGTTGGCATCATTTGTGACGTAGCAAAGAAGGAAAATGGCCGAGCCGCTGCAGAAAAAAACGTGACAGGCCGGTAGGCTTTGCGTCACTGCCTGGGCGCTGTCCCCATCCCCTGGTATATAGTGCAGGCGCCTTTTGTTCTCCCCTTGAGGAGGCCTCGCTCTTTGTGCTGCTGTACGTGACCGATGGCACTCATTTGTTACTTGCGTTTGAAGTCACATTTATAAACGTTTCTTAACGAGGGAGTGTGGTATAAGCATGAGTCCATGGTAATAGTTTGAGCGTGAGTGTATGAGTTCCGCATACATGGTGTCTCACCCAGGACTCTACCCAATTTTTAAAAATATGCTTTCTGAGTTAGAAGACCGATTTTTTCGGCATAGCATTGTCAGCGGTGTAGTACACCAGAACACATACGTGCTCACTAGCTGTCTGGTTAACTAATATTTAATAAACTTTTTATATATTACTGTTAGGATCATTAATTATTGAGAGGCGTGTAGCCCACCACAGTTAGTATGCATACCAGTTTTTAGAATTTCCAAAACGCGGTTACCCTCAGCGCTGTGGCCGAACAAATTCTGGCTGCATCGTGCCAAAATACATGCGCTTTCGAGAAGATCGCAGGCAAAGCAACCTCTCCAGTGCATGTAACTCGTCGAAAGAGCCAAAATTTGTTGGGCCACAACACCGAGAGTAACCACGTTTTATAAATTCTAAAAATTGATATGGACATTACTTAGGTCGGCTACACGCCTCTCAATAATTAAGGAGCCTAACAGTTCTAGTTAAAAAGTTAACTATTCAGTATTAGTTAACCAGCCTGCTAGTTAGCACGCCTTAGCTGCATGTTGATGTAATACACCGCCGACAATGCTATGCCGAAAACAAAGCGTTCTTCTTGCTCAAAGAGCGTATATTTAGACATTGTGTGTAGTCTTAGGTGAAACACCCTGCATAAGTTGTATGTATTCCTGTGCTTTGTTTTTGTTGGTGTTTGCTAGGTTTAAAGCAGCCTGTTCTCGATCATCATAGGCCGATCCGACTCGTCAGCAGTGTGACATATTTTAGTGCAATGTCTATAGTCTTAGGTGAAACACCCTGCATAAGTTGTATGTATTCCTGTGCTTTGTTTTTGTTGGTGTTTGCTAGGTTTAAAGCAGCCTGTTCTCGATCATCATAGGCCGATCCGACTCGTCAGCAGTGTGACATATTTTAGTGCAGGTTGCATGTGTTTTCCTTCATCTTTAGAGTGTGCTTAACATTTAGACACTTTTACTTCGATATTTTTTTTTGTAGCTTTTCGGAAAAGTTAGAAAACGGACATTACATAAATGGTTTACACGAATATATGTTGTTCGTGCTACCAGGGCAGCTACTGGTTCCAGCAGCTGCTGGTCCCAATAGCTATATGGAATGGGCCAATAAACCATTTGAACTGGACCATTAACAATCTCATTCGGACATTTTCATCTGCAGGTACGTTGGTGACCGGCGGCACTGGGAATCGAACTCCCTACCTCCCGCATACGAGGCGGATGCTCATACCACTAGGAGAAAGAACTGAGTCCAAGTCTCTGAAGTTGTCCGCACAGAGTTCACAGAATGAGCTTTGATAGGGCACCAAACGATTCGCCTAAAACGATAAAGAACAGCTTGTGAAGCACAGCCCACCGCATCCGGAGCCGTTCACCGTGTAGTGACGTCTGTTGTTCTGTTAGTGTTGAATCTTATTGTTCGCGAAGTGCCTTATAAAGGTGGCCCATTGCAACACAGACATTCAGATAATGCAGGTCGTCTCACCTTTATTCTGAGTAGATGCACTTGCGGCTGTTCGGTATCGTTCATAAATCGCGGCATTGTTACGCTTCTTTACTGCCTGCTGCCATCTACCGACGGCCGTGGCAGTCAACGTGTACAGGGCGTTTGCCTTCTTGTGGCGCCAAATTTTGAATTTAAGAGTAGCGATTATGTGGTGATTTAGCCACTTATGATCACCTATTGTGGAATTGTAAAGAGGAGCCGCCCCCAAAATCTCTAATACAGGTTCCTACTCTCGAGCAGTGGGAGGCCGTGTTGGTCAGCTCAGACTTGGGAGTTCAAACCCGGGTCATTGAATGGGCTACCCAGGTCGCTGTCAGCCGTGGACTGATAGCCACCTAGCACGGATCGTCTGCATTCTGCCTTTTCTGACGAATTAAATGTTTTCCAATCCAATCCGGAGCCACGACCCGGATAAGCAAAGACTCATCATCCGTCAGGCGGAGACAGCTTGCTACAAGACTCTCCACGCTGTCTCCGGTGTTGAGAGCAGCTGGGAGGCACCCCCTCCTAATTGCTGCATCCCGACTGGGAGGCCCCGTGATGCCGGGAATAAAGTTCATTCCAACACTTGACTGCGTACTCGCATTTTCACAGTAATGCTTCTAATTGCGAAAAATGTGACCTTGCTGACGAACTGCCATCTTAATCCAACGTAACTGCACTATTCACGTGACGTCAACATCGCAGTTTGAGCGCCGTAATGCACAGGGTGATGCGGGTTCATTCAGCTCCAGGAAGCTCGCGGCTTGAAGTCTGGAGATGCCTAGTGGTGCGACCGATAGCAGATTACTCAACGTATGTAGAAAGCGGCCGCGTAGACAACGCTTTCTTTATTAAGGAGGCATTGGCCATGATATGGTGCTCTATTCATACCAACCATGCCATGGTGGCTTGTATACGTACTGTGTGTAGAACGGCTCTAAGACCATAAAATGGCGGATTCCGTGAGGCGGCCTAATAACGTCTATATTACGTGGCGCAGCATCAAGCAGCTATGTGATGTGGAGCAAGACGTCGCAGCTCTTCCAACAGGGGTCGCCGCAGTCGCCTCAGTATCAAAAGTGATATAGTTGCTATCTTTCTGCATTGGCGCTGTAAATAAACCACTGGCGTTACGGCCATATGTTCATATATATGCAAGTTATGAAAACATGCCTCAGAGTGGACGGTTATGCCTACCAGGCCACGTACGCTCCTTCGATTTCAAACAGGGAAAAATATATTGAAGACCCTCACAACTCGTGCTTTGCATTTATAACTTAGGTTTGCCGATGCCACGAGCTGAAATTTTCCGCTTTTGACTCAAATGTCATTCATTAGCAACGTTTTAATTTAAATCCAAAAGCGCCACTCAGAAGACCTTACAGTTACTGCCCCTTTTCGCGCTTTAAAAACCAGAACGCTGCTTGATATCGTGTTTAGGGGCACTTGAAGAAAAAAAAAACATTTCTTATGAATCAGATTGAGAATAGGTGTGCATGTTGAAATGAATGAAATGAGTGCAGTGTGTGCTTGTAGAAATACAGATGAAACACGGAAACAATAGCAGCAAACACTAGAGCATCTACACAAGCTATATAAATCTACAGTCTAAACAAGAATATGCCTATATGGGAGTAAAAAAAAGGAGTAAGCTGCCCCGGATGTATAATCCCACTGCAAAGCATGTTCACTTGATTCAATTAGCAATGGGAGGAAATTTTAAGCATGTCCACTGTAGATTTTTAATTGAGGTTAGCAAATAGAGGTGGTTGAAATGTAGGTTAAAATCTTCGTAAGTGAACTTTGCATGTTTCGAAGAGGAAATTTGTTTCCTTTGTCAACTGTAAGTATTTCATATTTCTAGTGATGGAAATCTACTCCAGGGCTTGGGCAGCATACCTTGCCCCTAAAAAGGAGTGTGCAAGAAGAAAGCTTACTTCCTTTTTACTCATTTCATGTATAGTGTAGCAGTCGGACTTTTGATCTTGTATTTCTTCTTTCGGTGTTCATTTAAGAATGCAGTCATCAGGATTTTTCGGTGAGTATTACTTTACACGTGCCATCGTGTAGCCCGAGAAGTGCGGCAGCAATTTGGGAAATGGTATCCAGTTAGGTTGACTTCTCCGCAAGACGCATAACCACCTTGGCCACGGTACTTCACCACTTGACAGCACTTGTGGATGATGAGTACGCCAGACCGAAGGCAAACAAAAAGCATGTCAAAGGTGTTCTAAAATGTTCCAAAGACAAGGGACGTCAGCTTCTTTCTGTAGTTCTCACACCACCCAGGATTGTAGACAGTGGAGCTACGTCAAAGCACTTTATTATCTACCATTTCTTCGCACTCAATGCAACTGCTCTGAATTATATGGCCGTCTTCTCGTTACCGTAAATTGTCTTTTGAGCTTTCATTTTCCAGCTTTACCACTGATCTTGGCTATGCGTAAACAACGGGACATAGATACCACAGAGTACATGATTCGCCTGCTTTTTTTAACGTCTGCCAACCCACCAGAAAGGACGGGTTGTCGCCTTTTTGAAATGGAGGTGTAGCACAGCCTCTGAGATCCATGACCGATTAAGATATCAGCAGGGATAGGGGTGGTTACAGCTGGCATAGGACAGGTCTAATGGATATCAATGGGAGTCCTGCAGTAGATGTAACTGGGACGATGATAAAAATACTTAGAAAAGCACTGCCAAAGCAGACACACAGTGTTTGGCATTCATTGAAAGAAACAAGGCTATAGAAACAGGCACAAGGTTGCAATTACTGAACAACAAGAAGTGATTGACAGTGATGCACAAATAGTTGGCTTTATTTCCACAACCGTACAGTGCAACCCGTGCGTGTACCTGCAGAACAAGATTTCCACCACAAAACATTGTGCGACCATCTTTTGGTTCTATACTACAAAAGTTAACAACGAAGCGCACTGCGGAAACACATCGTACCCCATGCTAAAAATGCTTCGGAGTACGTGATAGCAAACGACCAGCGCTTCACAGTATAGCAGATGGAAAAGGTAGTGCTTAGGTCTAAAAGGAGTCAAATGCAGAAATCTTCCAAGAGGGGGAGCACATTTGGGCATATTCCCATGAGTGGCACTCGGTTGTTCTCATGCAGATTAGACTGCAGGTAAAAAGGAGTGAGAAAGGAGCATGCTCAATCAAAATTCCTGTTTGGGCTGGTTGGTTCACAATCTTAGACCCAGAAAAAAAGTGCAAAAAGACGAAATGACTGAAAGGCGTACTTACAAAGAGAGGTGCCGACTAACAGTTGAACTTATTCAGTCACGATAGCACATGTTTATAGTCAAACCCATCACCATGTGCACAAAAACAATTTTTCATGTGCAGCAAAGTAGCATGCTATCACGTTATATAAGTTATCACAAGCCAAAAAGTAGATTCATTGGTAGTCCATTGCTGTCCTGCACGTACACCTTTCATTCATACCGCCTTTTGCCCCATTTTTTCAAGACCCAAGAGTAAAAAAGAAACGTGAGCTGAAGGACTTGTGCAAACATGTGAACCCACAACATTTGGCCCCGATGCAATATCAATACCCGGGTAGTTGTTCCTAGATTGAAATGCAAAGTATATGCCAATAGTTGAACCTTGCAATAACAAAATCGTGCAAGAATGACAGTCTAAACACCTTTGCGTAGCAATCACGGCGCCTGCCTCGAAAGTGAACTCTCTCCATCATGTAATTCCACTTTGATGGAGCTTCCCGAGACGCACATTTTTTCAGTGCTTGCAGCCTTTTAAAAAAAAAAAATTGAAACATGCTATAATGCAACTATTTGGCTCTCTGTACTACACCAAAAACACCCTAATGCAAATAAGTACTTTTACAAATGTGGCAATTATTGCTTATATATGTAGCAGGAGGTGGTGATGATTAACATATGATGTCTAGTGTTATTAGAAAATATACTTCCACGCTTTCGCGTTGAAAAAAACAACTTGATCCGATGACATGCCATGTGATGCTATTGTCGCTAACTGACTCCTCATACCACGAACATGTTGTGCTACAAGCCACGTAGCCAGCAAAACGTGTCCTGCTGCCAAAAAAAAAAAACAATTTTGTTTTTCTTGTGTTAACCAGAAATTTGATCATCTCCACATTTTGTTATTACAGGGTTCAACACCATTTTCTTCTTTTTCTGCATGTATCATAGCATTTGGAAGCACTTGCACCCTCAGCAGAAAAGTTGACTTGCATTAGCACAGTCGTTTTGGGACGTTTTACTGAAACTGAAATAGCAGTAAGTATTGTTACTGCTCCGGGAAACAAGTCGTAAAGAGATACTTTCCTAAAGGTACATTTGTTCTCATCTCATTTGTGCCACCTTCTGATTTGACAAGATCACATGCACACATACACATTTACAGCTCCTTGAAACGAGCGTTATGGAGAACACCGTCAACAGTAAAAATTGCACACAGCTAGGCCGTTAGCGGAAAGCGATAGGCTCCAAAAACGCTTACTTCGTCGTCAATGATGCGTGGTTTTGATATTCAGCCACTGGCAATAAATACCCCAAGAATGCGCCCAAAAGGTATTATACAATAGTAGTGTGGACATTGCTAAGTGAGCAAGTAAGTCGAAGGAGCATTACGACTAACTGTAAAACATCTGACCTGTTTTCCTGAACCCTGCTGCTACCTCACCAACAACATGCATTACTCTTGATGAACAGTGATGGCACCCATAGGAGGCAAGGGGTAGCGGGCGCCACCCCCAAATCTGCGGGCGCTTTATCAGTTAACGCATGACTCAAAAATGTGCTAGGTCGTGCATTCCGTTGTGGCTCTCATCTATCTTTATGGGGGCTAATGTCGTGAAGCTACTGGCCAGAACGTTTAATCCGTGCCCCCCCCCCCCATCGCCACCCCAGTACAAATATTCCAACGCTGTTCATGCTGACGAATAAATATTTATGCATTAAAAAAGGTGTGGCGTGTAGTGTTTCGAGAACAAGCTACACCAATTGCGCAGACCATGTGAAGCTCACATCACTACGCAACAGTTCCGATCTTTGGTTGAGCTCGTGTATGAAAGATTAGCTGAACGAGAACATTTTCGCCAAAACCCAACAGAAGAGAGAAGGCAGAAACCCCGAGGCTAGCACTGTAACTGGAAAGCAAGCCATTGAAACAAACATTCACTTTTGTACAAAGCACAGCACCCTTCAACAAATACGTTGCCGACAACAAGCCACTGTATAAACATAAAAGTGAGACCTCTACAACTTGAGAAGTTTTTCTGTGAAAGAAAAGTGACAATGTTAGTTAAGGCTAAATTACACAACTGCATGAAATCATCTACTTCAGCTTGGCATCATTACATCTTTCCTGACATTGCAGTCAAACTCAACCAATAGAAAACCAGACAGCCAAACAGTTACTGAAATGAACTGTTGAATTAGGTTGGTTTTTTTTAGAAACCTAATCTGCTTTATAATTCCACAACTTCAATTGCACAACACAATGAAATGCAACATTTTCTTTTCTTTCTACCTCTGCACTTATTCAGTTAAACTGTCTGTCTAAAATATGTGGAACAGTTTCCCCAACACTCTGATAAATAACTATCAGGACTGCCCCCGGTACACTTTCAATTAGTTCTTGCACAATTCCTTGTTTTGCTGATGCTGACAAGAGAGCTATTGCACGCATCACTTATTCTGCAACATTACGTCTTGGAACAGCGCCCAAAATAACAAGAAGCAACTGCAGTACAGCTGAACTTTGGGTAGCCTTAAATTACTTTTCACTATTTAGCGCTCAACAAGAAAGGAAACACTGTGTTTCAGCACTGAAAACATTTAACATCAATGTGCACCAATGTTTTTATCCTCCTTGTTACCTAATATACTACTGCAAGCAACTGACAACAGTATAAAAACAGCATAGACAGATTCGTAGAACACCCTGCTTAACAAAGCGCCCCACAAGATTAAGATGGCAACCGTTTCCTACAGATAGCTTTCAACATTTACATAGCACCGGGTATATATCTCAGTACAGAAGACCGCTCCTTAATTCTCAAAGCAACAAATTCACAAAGCAGTTCCCACGAAAGCTAACTTTGCAGAGAAAATGGTCACATCAAATTTTTTTTCCTCATTAATGTCGTAAGGATACTTATTTGCACATCCCTAATAACACATAAACGAAATATGCCTCTATGTACTCAAGGTAGGGTTTAGGTGCAAGTACTGCAGAAAAAGGCTTGATCGTTGAGAGCTATAACACAACAGGCTGAATTCAACAATTATGGAATGTTCTTGGAAGCTAACAAAGAAAAGAAAAACTCTGCAGTGCTACTCCTGATAATAAACTTTCCCAGAGCAATCAACACATGCAACTCCTGTCAGCTGCCCCATGCCACAGGTGCAACACCACTTGGCAGTGTAACAAGAGCAAGTTAGGCATGTAAACGTGTTAACCTTGATTCTACGGCTATAAGTAGCCATGCAAATCAACTTCACGGGGCAAAGCGTGGGCAACATTTGGCTTGTACGAAGTGATAATGCCATGCTGGTCCTATGAAAACAATAACACAAGCGGAAGCCACACCAGGTGGATATTAGACAATACGACAAATCCGGAAAATCTGCGCAAGACCTGCTTGTGCAACAACGCAGAGCCTCAGCTCGCCATACGTATACTGCATGCTGAGTGTTTTAGCACTGGTGGCAACATCTTGCGAAAGTGAACTGAATGAAAGTGTTACCGCTTTTGCCAAGGTGTGCAACTTTCCTTGCTGGAAAATAAAAAAAATGTAACTGCATTAAGCAATATGTCGGCTGGTAAGCCTTCAAGCCTGATGACAGTTTTAGAACAGTAATATGGCTGATCCAATAGGCCAAGCGGTGTTGTGTACCCGCCATCATGCAAGTGCTTTAGGCTTCGATACTTTGCATCCATGTAAGTTTGTGTGTCTGCTAGGCCCTACCCGTGGTACAGCAGTGGAACGGGGAGTCCACCTCTTTGGGCTCATCTACTATCTGTCTGCTAGGCCAGAACTATTTTGCTAATATTCTATTTCATTTTGTTTCAATAAAGCTTCACAAGATGTTGCCACAAGCAGTACAGTTCCTGGCTACACAGCAGCAGCCCGTCAACAGTGACATGTATAGAAGCTAAAGGTCCACGAAGAATGGGAAAACAATCTATATCACCGAGATAAACCACCAGTCTGACCAGCCCTTGGTTCAAGGCATTTGCTTCAATTAAGGTCCCTAGGATGAGCCCAGGGACTAAAACCGTGTCATAACAAGGTTTGTCATACAACGTCTATCAAACTTTTGGCAAAGCATGTTCCAACAACTCTCATGTTGTTCCGCCATGCCTCTGAGCGGTCATGTGCAGTTGTTTCAAAAGCAGGCTGCTCAATAACTGGCAACTTGTACACGAGCTAGCCTGTATATCCTTTTTAACAATAAACATTACTCTGGCAGCAAAAAAACTGCATGCCGTTATCCTATAAAGCTGAAAAACGTGTAGTTAAAGGCAATTTTGTAGGCCCTGCCTACTGCTTCGAAATGGCTAACTACAGTGGTGACCCCTGGAATGATTGTGCAGGTACCTGAAATGAGTGGGGGCTTGTGTAAATGATGAACCCAAAATAAGCATTACTTGCTATCAAAAAGAAAAGAAAACAGAATCAATGATGTGCAGCCTGACTTAGAAGCCTCCGAGACAAAAAAAAAAGAAAAGCCATTGTAGTTCCACACTGCACTTTTTGCAGTTTTGGCAAAAACCTTGCACAGTAACACTAAGTTCACAGCGTTGGACGCAAGTTGAGGAACAAAGCACACTGCACAAGGCAGCAAAACTCGGCCACATGTTCTTGCTTTCGCATGTCAGGTCGCTGAAACCACCCAAAACTGACCTTATTGTGCACCGCTGCTAGATCTATGCACACGATGCACTTGCACTGTCGCAGCCCCTGTTCCAAGCATGCCACCGCATAGGCATTACATATCACAGCACTCCTGGTCATGTTAAAACTGTGGCCACTAGTGGACTGCCAGTCTTGAGATGTCCTTGAAGTGCCGCCTTTTGCGACCAATGAGCAAGTCGAGCTTGATGTTGGCCGTCCGGTTCTCCAGCTGACCGGCGCTTGCTTCGAGGACTGACATTTCTTTCTTCAAGTCTTCGACCTGGACATCAAAAAGGTTTTTTCCATTGAATGTTAGATTTTCAACCCTTCTCATGTTGAAGCATTGAAAGATGTACAGTCCAGCCTTGAATTTACAAAATACACTTGAAGCCGCCTCCACTGTGGTGGTGTTGCAAGGTCACATGATGTCGCAAGGTCACATGACCTAGGCGGCCCACCTAGATTGCTTCTTTGGAGGATTTTTCGCTCACAATGTTGATGCCGCCGCTGGATTTTCTACAGAACGGGTGCCTTAATGCTTGGCAGGTGGTGCAGTCACCTGCCGAGCAAAGACGACACCATGCAACTTGCCTGTCCACCCAGTTTGTGCACCCACTGTGTCTGTTAAGCCTCTTCCTGGCAGGTGACGCCACCTGTCGAATCAGCTGCTTGGCTCGTTTCTCCGCAAACAGCAGTTGCAATCAATACGAGTTTTTCAATGATTCCAGACAATCTAAATCAATTACATTAAATTACTTGCCAAGCAACACAAACCATAAAATGGTATGTTAAGCACAATAATATGATGCGCATAGGCGAGTAGTCCACACAGAAGTTTTAAACATCCTCCAGCTAAAGATGGAAGCCCTTCCGTAGCAACCAGAACAGTTAAGTATTAGCAGAAACATAAGGATCTCTATACAGCTACTGCAAAGAACCAAACTGAGCTCCCTGGCACGTTATCTCTCTCCAATGAGCTGACTCACTCACCCGTGAGGCATACTCCTGGAAGCGGTAGAACTTCTGGTACTCGTGGAAGCGCCGTGTAGCCTCCCGCGTCAGGAACAGGATCCCAACGGCGCTGAGGCAGAGCAGCGCCAGGTGGAAGCGGCGCTGGGGCAGCCGCACGAACATCTATGCACCACTCTCCAGGAGCGAAATAGTCTCCTCTGGCTCATCCCAGGTGGCGCCGGTGGTCATGGCAGACGACGTGCCCCCCACTGTAGCAGATTAAAAGTCGTTACAAGTGTGTTGTAGTTCTTTATGCAGGACAGGCATGTTAAACTTAAGCATACGCTTGTCAGCACCAGATGGCACTGAGAGACTTAAAGTTGATAGATTCCGTTATTTCCTGAGGGTACACTGCATGCCACAATGGGTACTGCAACAGAGGGCCTCCGAAATGACTTCAACAAATACAGATTCTTTGATGTACACCGAAATTTCAGTGCAGAGGTGAATTTGCATTTCACCTCACAAGATGTGATTGACAATTGAAAACAGTGATCCTTTGCTCAATAGCAGAAAGCTGCAATTAACTGCCAAATCACCACATCAGATGCACTGTAAGGCTAAACCAGAAATGCAGTAACTGAACATATTGGTTCCATCATGTATCGGTGATGAATGGTCTCACAACCAAGCTACAGGAGGTCACAAAGCCAAGATGCCATACTTACACTATGCTCAGATGCTTTACACTAGCAAATCAAAGTGAATCTCTTAAGTAAAACAACACATTACATACAAGCCACGACACATGATCCTACTTGGATTGGTGCGCCACTGCCTATACGCCTCAATGCTGAAACCAAAATTTTTCTGTAGCCCCCATGGTTATAATGAGTGACTGTAATGACACTCATTAGTAAATTTTGATCAGCACTGATCTTTGTCCAATGCCTCCAAACTATGAATGTACACAGAAAACAAGTTTTCCAGCTCCCATCTTCACTACATTTTCAAATGAGACAACATCTGAAGTGTCACATAAAGTGGACTGTAATGCTATTCTCATGTGGTGTTTACAATTATACGCATCAGCTATATAAGGTCTAGTGCCTAACCTTACACATAAGTTGCGGAAGCTAAAAAAAAAATGAAAAAGCCGAGAAGCAATGAAACCGTTATTTTGGTTGCCTGTGCCAGACAGACCACAGAGGTGCATGCATCACATGCAGGTACAAATGCATTGGGTAAAAAAAAAAAAATTCAGCTCTTCGCATCAGACAGTACGATTTATAGGGTAGGGTGCTTTGGAAAAAACTCAATTAATGCCACATGTAACTGCATTCTCCACATGCTGTCACAGCATGTGAAAAAACACATGAAATAGTGAGCAAGTGAGCTTCAGTAATTCGGCATCGAAACTGAAGTATCAAACTGTCAGCTGTAAGAAGACCAGTGTAATAAAGAGTCACGTATTCTTGAGGAGCGAATGTGCCAGCTCCCAACATGCCTCAAAGACATATGGCAGTGTATTTCATCAAGTTTAATTAGAAACAAAAACATGACAAGTGCTGGCAAACACTGAATTAGAAAGAATATGAGACAGAGCGCCAGTGTTCCTTTCTGCTGTTGTTGTACTCTGTGCGCTCACTAAAAAAAAGAACATATACAAAAATTCAGTACCAACTCTAGTACCACCTAACCCACATGGCCACTTTTCCAAACTTTGAAGATGGGTTGATCAAATATACGTATACATTAGCAAAAACTCCTCAGCTATAGTACAAGCACAAATTCAAAGCTTCTTTTGTATGCATTCAATCAATGCACAAAAGACCGCGCAAGAACCCGTGTTGGCTACCTTTGCCATTATCTGCCTTTCGATATCGCCCACTATCTCAAAGCGACTGTCGCAGAAAGCAGTCCTCGAAATCTTGCTCCATACAGTGTCAACTCGTCATTGTCACCTCAATTGGCACTCATCAACCTGATAGCGAATACTACTGGAGATAATCGGCAGTATGAGAAAGAAAACGGCCACCCGCCAACGCCGGTGCACAGACGCGAATACGATCACTGCCATATAATCGCGGCCACACGCAAAACCGAAAGTAAGCTCTCTTCAATGAATTTGTTGTCCCCTGGTAACACTGGTCAGTAAACTGTAACAACAATGTACAGAACAGCAACTACGGTGTCCGAGAAACTGCTCAGAATACACCACGAAGAACATCTCTCTTCAATTTGATCATATCAACACCCGCAGCTCCGACCTCAGCCAAACGGAACGGTTGCTAGCTGTCACAGAAATATAGAACGCCGCTGGTTGCACGACGCGCTAGAGAAACTAAGTCCAGAGATGTGAGGCACTAACCTTAGGCGTGTCGCATGTCGACTTCAGCCACGGTCACGCTTTAAGCCGTCGCTCCATGCCTTCGGGATAACGTGCTTCGCCGAACGTCGCGGTTAGAGATCGTGATAAGATGCGCACACCAAACTTCCTGTACGGCCGTCCAAAGAAGACCCTCATTGACCAGCGATGCACTCGCCTTAGCGGTCACTGGGCGCTGCACTCGTCTCCACTCTCTCTCACCACCACTGTGCACTGATGAGGAAGCACTGAGGACCAGTTGCTTTGAGCAAAACTCAAGGTTACGCACTCACAGATGTAAACGGCTAAACGGTGCGTGGTGCGAATTCCTTCCGCACGCATCGCACTGCCACAGCACGTGACCCAGACGACAAGACGTGACGTCATAACCTGCGGTTCCAGATCACGTGGCCATCAAACAGGAAGCGGAGTACATTCCGCAGTAAAGCGCCTTATTTCGTTCCCGTTCGCGTCTTGAGGATATCTCAGTCTTGGGCACTTTACTGCGCGTCTTTTAGCTGACAAGACCGTTTGAAATTAGTATGTCAAATTGTTCCGCGGAGTTCACTGAGTAAAAGACAGAGGCTGCGGGTGTCCCCGTTCGCTTGTGTCGCCGTTGCCGAGCAGACCACGATGTAGAGCAGACGACGCCGCTCGAGCTGTGATTGGTTGAGCGGTTAAAACGCACAGCAGCAGCAACAGCTGTTTCGCTATGCCTGTTTGATACGAGTCGCATTCGCGTACTCACCAATTGTTTGACCCTCTTGGACTGTTCACACGTCTCACCTTAGATTTGGATTTTTTGGAAGCCTTTAGTCGCCCATGAGATTTGCATGGGGTAGCAACATAATAGCAAAACTCGCTTTAATCTAGCGCCCTCTTAAGGGCGTATTGCCAAGCCACGTCAGTTGCAGCGCCGCCATATTTGCCGGCTGTGAGGGACGCGTCCGTGGTCAGAAAACGTAAGATGAATATATTTCGCTTAGCCGGTGACTTATCCCATCTGCTGGCCATAATCATCCTCTTGTTGAAGATATGGAGGACGCGGTCCTGTTCAGGTAAGCGCCGGTCCCATATACACTGCGAAGTAATACCGCTCGCCAAGGCATGCGTTACCGTGCGGGCATATCGTCGTCAGCATAAGCATGACTGGTCTCTCGCCTCCGTCGTGTCGTTCTTCCCACCTCACGTTGACAGCTCCGATGTTCAGAATGCGAAGAAAAGTCACCCGTCCGCTG
Organism: Amblyomma americanum; assembly: GCA_030143305.2. Lineage (NCBI taxonomy): Eukaryota > Metazoa > Arthropoda > Arachnida > Ixodida > Ixodidae > Amblyomma > Amblyomma americanum. The sequence goes on along the minus strand of JARKHS020000618.1, from coordinate 27,042 downwards.
CATTCGTGCAGTCTGTCCGCTGCGTAGTCTGGTTCTTCTCGTCTCTGTTGTGCCGTGGTGCGGTTGAAACTTCGCTGTCGGCACGGGCGATTTAACTGGTCGGTCATCGCTTACGCATGCCGCCCCCGGACTGTGTGGACGTGCATGCGGTCAGTGTATTTGCAGAAATTAATCATCGCGTAAGCGCATGTTGGCAGTGCGAGGCTGTCTTGACCGCTGGTTGCGTGCCATGTGTGATGCTGCCTATAGTGAGTCTTTCTACACGGCCCCAGACGTTGACGCGCTGCCGAGCGAGTCTCGATCTCTGAATTCCTTTTTCTCCGTTACTCGAGTTCATTCCCTCCGCCTTTTGTGCGGTGTGTTATTTTGCTTCCATCAACGGCAGTTCGCCGCTCCTTGCGGCGGCACGTCCCTTGAATTTTCCAAATTTGTTTTCACTTGTAGTACGTAGCGAGTCGGTAGCCGCGGCAGAAGACTGGCTCGATTTATCGCGCTACGTGTTTGTAATTTTTTTTTATACGTGTTATTATTCGTGACCAAAATTGGCCTTTGGAGAAGCTCTCGCAGTGGGCTCTTTCGGTTCCCAACCGCGCCTTTGAATGACGCGCTGCGCAATCGCGGCCTTATCGCTGGCGCTGTTATCTAGCTCTGCGCGCTCCGGCTTATCGATCATCGAAAGTGGACGGCCTGTCGACCAGTTGAGGAGAAATTGAGATCCCTCTTACAGCGTGCAATACGTCCGTATCCGGATGTCATGTTTCCGCTTTCTCCTCCCATGGCCAGCGAAATACGTGCGAGCCCAAATGGGCGGAAATATACATCCTTTTCCTTTTAGCATTTAATGGGAGTTTTCGTCTAATGCGAATAGCAGCTCGCGCGCATGCGCGGTTTGCTCGCTCCTGAAAACGTGACCTAGCAGTTTTCTGACCAGCTGCTGCTGATATATTCTGTCCACCAAACTCCCGGCATCTTTCCCCTAACTTCCATGACAGAGCATGGAGGGATGTCGTGAAAGGCAAGCAGTTAATAGAAATGCTTAGAATCGAGGCAATTGACAGCTTTCGAGGTGGCATTGGGGTAGTTGCTCATAGCAGCTCAGTTGACGGCAGTTGACATGTGACAGAGTGCCTGCAGTTTTATAGTTGGCTTTGCTGGCAGAAAAGTTTCCTTACCTGACCACAAGAAGGTGCTACAATTTCAGTGTTATTTGTGGTGTCACACTTATTGCTGGGTCACACTTATTGATGAAGTAGATTTTTGGGTATTTTGAAAGAAAAAGAATAGTGCAAGGGTTTTCAGACTGGTGCAGAAAGAAATAATAAAGTATATTTCTCTCCAAGAATAATAAACTACTAAACTCCATCATGTCGGTCTTAGAGAGCTGGTCTAGTTAACTTTATTGACCATACTTTCTTTGCAGCAATCTCAAACTCCATACCCCAGGTAAACATGCACCCTGTCGTAGCGTTAAGAATCCGAGTAGGACAGTTTTAAATAATTCTCAATATGTGAATATCCCTCTTCGTTTGGAAGGCCACGTCTAAACGTCTGAGCGTTTGAAACGCTATAATTATGCAGTTGCCTGCTGCCGTCAAGGGCAGTGGGAAATGTGTAGCGATTTGTGAAACTATACTTTAAAGTGCTAAAACTGTGTTAAACAAACTATCACTATAATAAAACCGTCAATACAATCGCAGGAATCAGCAGCCAAATTTTTTCAGTACTCTGAATTGACAGCAGACCTGATTAGTGTAGCAGCATTTTTGGTTATGTTCTCTTTAAGAACATTTTAAAATATGAATGAAAAAAATTGATTGCTAAACCACACAATATGCCGCGACTTATTTCAAGAGCAGAAAGTGAGATGCCGAAATTGTATAGTGACAACAGTAACTCATGGTATTGCTCGGGATCCTGTTAACAAATTTCCTATTAGTCTAAGCGTTTTAAGTCACTTAATGGCAAAGTTTAAACGCAGCATGTCACGACTGTTTGTTCTGGCCTCAATTTAAGCTACATATATCTTACCAAAGCACCTCTTGTGCTCTAATTTCTGCTACTGTAGTGCAACAAATGGCAAAAACATGCAAATATTTTATTACTCGTCTCAGTAGATTGAGCCTCTTAAAAGCTAAGAAATATAAAAAAATTAAACACAGGTGTCGCCACCGTCAGCCAATTTTTAAAGCAAAATGGGTTGCATCAAGACAGTTCTTTTGGCATGGATCCCTGAGGCCAGTCTACTCTGCAATTCACTTGCGAACAGTTAGCACGGAGTCCATTTTGTTTTTTTTTGTCACAAGTTTGAATGGAGTGAAAATTTTGAATGGAGTGAAAATTTTGAATGGAGTGAAAATTTTGAAGTTCAATTTTCCTGTCACTAATGTTTTCTGCTGCCAGCCAAACATCACCGTATCCGTAAAAAGCCATAGAATCAGTTTTTACAATAGTATGATACAGCAAGGACAAAGCTGCAAATGCCTCTCAAAGGCAGCCCTCCAGCCAATGGCGTCCACCGATTGTTGTGATGTAAACGGGATCCCTTCACTAATCGCTTCAACACTCTGTCTTTCATAGCCCATGTGCTGTTTCAGGACATTAAATATGACACACCATCTCATTTTGAAATATGCTTCTCTGCACTATGTAGTAGTTACTGTGTTAAATTAATATTTGTGACTTTTGTGGACACCCAAGGAATAATAGAATGGGGCAGGTGAGCCCATTTGGACATACGTGGAAGTCGAAGGTCATGAATGGCAGTTTATCAATATCCCGCAAGAGAAAAGTACATAACAGCTCTATCTTACCTGTGCTCAACTATGGAGTTAAAACATGAAGGCTAACGAAAAGAGTTCAACTTAACCTGAGGGCAACGCACCGAGCTACGGAATGAAAAATCATAGGTGTAATGTTAGGAAGAGAGTAGAGTGAGTCGGGGAACAAACATGGCTTAATAGCATCCTAGTCGAAATCAAAAAGAAATAAGCTTGTGCAGGGCATGTAATATGAAGGCAAGGTAACCAACGGTCATTAAGGGTAACGGAGTGGATTCGAAGAGAAGGCACGCGTGGCAAGGGGCAGCAGAAAGTTAGGCGGACGGATGAGATGAAGTTTGTGGGGATAAGGTGGCCGCCGCTGGCACAGGACAGGGTTAATTGGAGAGATATGGGAGAGGCCTTTGTCCTGCAGTGGGCATAGTCAGGCTGTTGATAATGATGATGGGAGTTACCATAGAAGGAAGCTATTTAAGTAAGCGTTTCAGACGGGATAATTTGCCAGAAGGTATAAGAAAAGAAAATACAACCAACTTGTCACTGGTGGGAACTAAACCATTATTAGCTGCAGCCGTAGCTTAATAGCTAAAGCATCAAATGTGACTCTTAAGAGCTCGTGGGTTCGGCTGCCATCAGTTACAAGGTGGCGGTCTTTTCTTCCGCTTTCTGCTAAATCATTTCTCATGTAACATGATAACTCGCACAATGCCTTTCTCTAATTAACACTGCCTCAGAAAAATAATCTTCCTCTGTGATTTTTTTTATATATGTATTTCAGACACTCATGGCTTAACCAGTGTATATAGGGTAAACTGCCCAGTAGATTTCAGTTAGGGAGTAATTACTAATTAGCTTTCAGCTTTCTTCGTATAGATTGTGGGCCTCTGAGAAACTAACGGAGAGTGTGTTTTGGCGAATTGCTGTACAGTGAACAGCACAAGGCATTTGCCATGTGCCATCTCTGGTCTTGATGCGGCAATTGAAGAAGCTAAATTGCCTGTTGAATGAGGAATGATTATGTACAGACAATGTGGCGTTGACTGTATGTGGAAACTGATGCTGGCATTCAGACTTGTTATTTGCTCGTATATTCTCACTTCAGAGTAACCCGGAGCAGTTGGTTCGTATTTCATCTACATGGCTGTGCTTCATTTGCGCTCTTCCAAGTGTGACGATGCTTTTCGAATGTGATGAATCCGTAATTTTGTGAGCAAGGCTTCGCTTTATGCCAGAGTGCGAAAGGAAAAAAAAAAGCTATAAGCATGTTCCGGTGGGGCTGGTGGAGTCGCAGACTGTGCGACATGGCTACGTCATCCCTTTGCATTGCCACACTTGCTTCTGCTGGCTGACAGATGTGCTTTAGCCGCATGTGCCGAAAAGGTCTATTGTTCTGCATGTGGAAGCCCAGGTCGCATAGCGTCTGGTTTCTGCTAGTTTTTTTGCGTATTCGTTTAGCGTGGCGCCCATGCCATGTTGTTCTCACAATTTATTTGCCTCAAATTTTACAAGTGACAAATATAAGTCACACACATTGGCTTCTGAGCATCTGTCGACTGCTGCTTAAGCAAGAGGCACAAGACATGTATGCGTGAATCATGCGCAATACCTGTCTATGCCTTCTTTGTTGCCCAAGGATTTGTCGCCATATTAAATGTTTGTTCGAAAGGCCGCAAGTGCATTTTAATTAGGGCTTGGTCACTTTGACATTTTTTCATGCACAGTGAATAGGAAAGCTGTTAAAAGCAGTTTGTATGATTGGTTTCTACTATTCTTAAATGCCGGCTATTAGGGAATTTGCACGGGATGGCAGTAGGCGTTGCACTCTCAGGAAATTCTATTTCTGTTCTCCTCGGTTCTGTACAGTACATGTGGTGCCGAAGTTACTTTATTTACTTTTATGTGTTGTAAGCATTAAATCTGAGTGACACGTGGGGGACCACTTCTTTGTCTGGTGCCCTTATCGCACATTGTTTTCCAACATGTAATGAATGTATGTCTTTGCGTCTCATCTTGGGTATTATTTGTGTTCCCATTCAATTTCACAAAAAAATAAACTACATTCTAATAGCGTATTTATTATACTGTAGCATATTTGAGCTGCTGATCGATGGCTTTGGGAAGCATGCAACTGTTGAGGGGAAACAGGCTTGGGCTTAGTTTTATACATTTTCCACTTAGAGTTTAATCAGGCAACATAGTCCTCAAATTTTGGGGGCTGCATTTTGAAAATTTGATATATATCTTTTACATAAATCGTGCATTTATTTGCATTGCTCCATAAATGCTGTTAATAGATCTGTTTACTATTAAAAGAGGTATATGGCTTATTTGTCAAGCAGCGGCAAGGCAAACAGTAACTCTTAATTAAGCCAGCTTTGCGCAAGGGGAAAACGGAAGTACAGAGGCAACAATGGATGCTTTGCCATTGTGATGCCGTTAGAACAGGTAATGTCGGAGGGTTTTGAGTCTGGTGACTCCGGCCGCAGTTCTTTTCTGTGGGCGAATGATAAGCCCTTCTCTGATTTCTGAAAGTGCATTCTAATAGCGTATTTAATATATTATATCATTTGTAGCCGCTAGCTTTCGAATGCTCCATGTCATCCTTCCTGCTGTACTTAGGGTGCTTTGCCTGTTGATCAGATTTGTGGGCGAGTGCCTGTGCGATCAGGGAAAAAAAAAAGCCTTTCCCTCTTATTTTTTTGTGTACAGGAATATCAGGGAAGAGCCAGATCCTCTTCTCCATCACGTACACGACGCGCTACCTGGACCTCTTCACCACGTTCGTGTCGCCCTACAACAGCATCATGAAGGTGGTGTTCCTGGCCACCTCGTTCGGCACGCTGTACCTCATGTACGTCAAGTTCAAGGCAACCAATGACCGTAACCACGACACCTTCCGCATCGAGTTCCTCCTGGTGCCGGTCACCGTGCTCGCGCTGCTCGTCAACCACGAGTTCACCCCGCTTGAGGTGAGCACGCTCTACTGCTGCCCTTCTTCGGGTTGCTGTAGATTCGAAAATGGAATTCAGGTTCCTTTTGTTTCAGTTGTCAAAATTCATAGATGCTGAGGGCCGTGGCTTAAAAGTCATACTAATGGCCTGACAGGGTCCACGGCCCCATATGCATGGCGCAGGCTCGTGCAGCAAAAGGCCTGTAATACACGTAGTCTTACACACCAAGAATACTTGAGCAGTAATGGTCAAGAAAAGTAAAAATCATGTGAATAAGAATGGAAAAAAAATTGGCTTGCAACCTGTTTGAATAAGGTGAAAAACGAAAGGATAACATTTTTGTTTTTACTTTTGAATGTGCAGAACTTCCTGTCTTGTAAAGCATGGGTGCTATTTTTTCTTTGGCATGAGAATAGGAATTGTGCTAAAGAATAATTGTTGTCTTGTGAGGGGCCTGTACGAATGCTAACCATTTTTGGGATGCTAACGTTGTGGTAGTTAGGTGATACCTTTATAAACGTGAAAACAAACCGTTTATTGGACGTCGTAGTGCTCGGTGGCATGGCGTCGACATTATTTGGGGACAAGCAGAACAATGTTAAATGCTGGTAACTTTGCATCGTTGTCAATTACAGAATGTTGTAAGATTTCTGAAGTCACTTTTCTTTTAATCTGATTTTTAATCTCATGGACTCCCTTCATAATTGTGAAATTGGCTTCACCTTAGTGTTGTACGGCCAACTGATGGCAGTACAGCAAATTATTGAAACAATATATAGCTGTAGTTTGTGGAGCAGTATATGTCAACGCATTTCCTGTGACACCACCACTTGCAGCTGTCGAGGAGACTTATACATGTTCAGCATTTATCGTTTTACTGACAACTATTGACTATATCCTTAAGGCAACATGGGAAAGCCAACTGAACGAATTACGAAAGGGATCATTGACTTGTTTAGACGCTTGTTGTTCCAACTGTCCCCACTGACTTGTATGTCGGGTTGTGTGGGCATGTTGTGAGACCTGGGTGTCGACTTCTCATGCCGACACAGGCACAACCCGGCGGCCAAGAGCGCAGCTTTCTGGATGTGCTGTTCTCTCACGCCACCCTGGTGTTCAGGGACCCCGTCGAGGTAGAATACAGTATTTCAACAGTTCTCATTGGCACGGCTTACTAGTTTCTCTCGGGGGCGGGAATCTCACAGCACGACTGGGATGGTGGCGGCGGTGGCGGTGTGGACTGTTTGGTTCCGGATGGTTCAATTCTGGCAAAGAGTGCCGCAGGACGCCAGCTTTAGCAAGAGGCAGGACGTGCGCTCACCTCAAGTGCAGCCTTGGATTTTTTTTTTGCGTATTGTTGCGCTGATTTTGATCATTTCTTCATTTTGGTGCCAGTCATTGTTGACTTCTTAGGCTGAGCGTGTGCGAGATGAAATCTTTGCAGCATCAGTATTTTTGCTTTCAAACCATCATGATCAGCATCAAGCAAACAATAATGTAGAGTTGTGCACGTGAAGAGAGATTAGCTCAGAGTCGTGTTCAGTTATTTTAAATTTTCACTGATCATGGTTATTACTGTTGTGTCTGCATTTACAGAGTCAAAATGCAAAAATGCCCATGTGCTTTGTCATGTCAGTACATGTCAAAGAGCAAATCCCGAACATGCAGCTTCACGATTTAAAATCCCACAGGTCATACCCTGAACAAGCTTCTTACTTTTGCCACTAGAGGATTTTCTTCCCGTTTTGAAGCTACGAGTTCGCCCAGCAAACTACTTTCGATGGTATCTTGCCGTTATTTTGATCTGTACGAGACTTTCACTCGGGCATAGGTGGCGGGCGCAGCCGCCAACTGAATTAAGGATGTGGCTTTTACAGCCTTCCCCGATTTATGTGCATCACATAAGATTTTAGCGTGCGTATTGGTTGCACAAAAGTTCAAAAAAAGCTACCAGTGACATGATGAGTGCAGTCTGGTACTTTGAGGGTGCCTTGCACCAAAATGGAGACGTGACAAAATCTTATCCCTTACCTTAGCAGAGTAATTTGTACAGAAGTAGGAAGCGAAATTTGCTGGCATTTTTTGGGGTTCGCAGGACACCTTGGGGGAACAGTTACCTTGCACATCAGTTTTGTGATTTTGACGAAGCTGTACCGGTTATTCTTTATTTATATTTTTTTGTGGGGTCATATAACTACTTAACGACCAGCACAACAGTTGATGAGGCTTACCGCACCTTTGTAGATGGCTGTGATGCTGCAGCTTGCATCCTGTGGCCTCCTTTCCCACTGTTCGCATGGCCGCCGGGTTTTGCCTGCTCTGGTGCTCACACTGTGGTGAACCGTTTGCATAGTTTGCGGACGTGTTCCTGGGTCTCAGTCACATTAGGGCGTGACTTGATGGTGCCACAGATGACTTGAGGCCACTTGCATTGTGGAGGCACCTGGTGGTTATTAGGACAACTGCCCCATTGTTTTTGTCCCTTTTTGTGGGGCAAATATTTACCCCAAGTGGTTTAGCCAGCAGTATTATCAAGCACATGCAGACATTTTGAAGCACGTGCGGTGGCATGTTTCGCAATTGTTTTTGCGGCTAAAGAACAGTTTGAGAAGCTTGTATTCCGTGCCACTAGGTGTCTCTAGTGCTTTTGTCCTCGTCAGCACCACGTGTTATCTGGTCGTCTGCTTGTTCTGTTGAGGGTGTGCCTTTATGTGAGTGTTCTTGCTTTGTGTTTGCTTCGTCATGTCCGTTTTGAAATGTTACATGTGGCACATTTTGTTCGTTGCATTGCTTGCAGTCTTTCTTTTTGTCCTAGCGCATTGTCTCTGTATGTGCGCGCACATTTTATGCTTGCATGTGTGATCCCTGAACGGATCTGTGTAGTACTAACAAGGATTTCCTTTGCAAAAGCTAGCGTTTAGACAGCTTTGCCATCTTCCTCGTTTGCCAAGCTCTTGGGTTCACTGGAAAGGAATTCTAACAACATGGCTGTCACAGTTCCCAAGATTTGCTGGCTGTTATCTGGTAGACTATAGAATCTGTGCACATATGTACAACGGTGCTGTGGCATTGTATGTGGGTTCTGCATTGTCATGGACAAAAGTTCAGAACTGTTACTGGCTGCTGAGATGGATTGCTGCACTACTTGCTGGCGACTAACTCCTAGGCAGACTCCTTCAGATGTGCTATCTGGACTCACTGATGACTGTTCATATGTCCTGGAAACATCTGTCTAAAATTTTACACCCTAAACTTGTGCTCTGACTGTGGGGCAGTTATTTTTTCCCTCACCCTGACAGCGGAGGGCATAGTATATTTCTTTCTGTTGACCCGGGCTGTTCACGCTTGGCGCAAAAGAAGCAAGATGTAAGTCGCGTTCTCAAAGGCATGTGGCACCTGGCTGCCCTGTTTGACTTTGCTTGACTGGAGCATGTGGTGTTTTACATTGAGCGGTTTTGCGATTCATCTTGGAGCAGCCTGTGCACTTCAGAAGTGGCTGCAGTGTTTGGCTGCTGCAGCTAGGCTGCCAGAGTCTGTGTAGTGTTGTATGGTTTGTGCATGTTGCATGTAAACAGTGGTGCAATTCTGCTGCCTCAGTGGTACTGTGTTGAATGTTTTTTGGAATGGTACATGGCTGTCCTGCAGATGACTCCTACTAGCTGTTTCCTTGGGCATTTAGCTATCCTTTTGGCATTGCAAGGAGCTCAAGTTATATTTAAAAAAAAAAATGTTCAGTTTGTTGACCTTGACACCGTGACAACATTATTGATGATTAAGACTTAGAGTGTTGTAAATGTGTTATTTGCACCATGCATGTTAGTCACAGCACTACCAAAGTTCGTTGCCTTTGCTTTTTTTTCTTGGGGGTGGTTGCAGTTAGGTGTGCTCAATCTTCAGACTGTGGTTACTGGCTACACGAGCTGGAGCTTTTACCACACACGCGGCTGTGTGTCTATCAAGAGAAGCTGCCTGCTCAGCTGTAGCACTTAGAAATCGACACATAGCACAGTGTGCAGATGCGTCGAGATACCGTGTGTTCCGTGTTTATCTGTCCTGGTTGTAAAATCTTCTCCTGGACAAACTACTGGCCTATATGGGCTTAACCACTGACCTGACCACAAGGTAGCTTATGGGGGTCTACATTTTTCGATAAATAATATAACATCGGAACTAGGCTTCTTCCGCTTAAAGTGAATCAATTATACGCTAGAAAGAGCTGAAAAGAATGAAATACACGTGTCGCCACCACTGGGCCATTTGTGCAAGCAAGCAATGATGGTGTTATTTACGTTTCCTTGGTTGGGGATCTCTGAGGCCAGCCCACGTAGCGGAGTGCCATTCTTTATTGTGATCAAGAGTTTGAATTTATAGCAGGGAAAGAAAAGTTCCATTTTCGTGTCCAGTTTTCTCAGCCATTAACACATCTTCTAATGCCAAGAAAACATAGACACAGTTACAGCCAGCCAAACAATTGGTTTTTACTACGAGCAAAAATTAGATGTGTTGTCTTCAATGACCCATTAACACTGCAGCACGAATGTGACTGCTCCTGTACGTTTGAGGTCGCAGAATTGGCAGAATTCATGCATGATTGTTGTGGGCATTGGGTTCATTGAGGTGGTGGCCTGTGTGCCTCATGTGAATCTGTACAAGTCTGATGAGGTGCCGCACGTTGCCGTCACGCCCCGCAGGTCCTGTGGACCCTGTCCATCTACCTGGAGGCCGTGGCCATCCTACCGCAGCTGTTCCTTGTCTCCAAAACTGGCGAGGCTGAGACGATCACATCGCACTACCTGTTCTGCCTGGGCATGTACCGGGCACTGTACCTGCTCAACTGGGTGTACCGCTACTACACGGAGAACTTCTACGACCTCATCGCCATCGTGGCCGGCCTGGTGCAGACCATCCTCTACTGCGACTTCTTCTATCTCTATGTCACGAGAGGTGGGACTCTCTCTCTCTCTAGTGGTTTTGCCTCCTAGCAGAATGTTCCTCATTGCCCATCTTGCCCATTTCGTAACTGTGTGTGCGTACCTGGTCACTTTGCGTTTCCACGTGCGAAAGCAGCGATAGTAAGCAGAGGTAATTTGCGAGCTTAGGTGTGAGCATTGTGTAGAGGAAGATTGACGTCAGCCTGGTGCGGACATGCTGCTTGCAGGGATGGCAGTGTTGACCAAGGACATAACTGGTAATGGAAAACTGCGTGGTGTATTTGCGCATTCCTGAGCAGGTGACAATTAAATGCATTAGCATGTATAGGCTTTTTGAAGGGCTTTTACAGCGAGGTTCAATCAGTACACTGGAGTTAACAGCACTGTGGCTTGCCGCACCCTGTGGTCAACAACAGTAGCTTAGTGAGAACGAAAAAAAAAAAAAAAGCAGGAGAACGTAGCTGAAATTGGGCTGTGCTGCTAAAGGCTGCTTGCGCTGCTTGTATGGTGGAGGTGTGAGGTCACAAACTTTATTGGTGAAGCTCGTGCGTTGGCATTGAAGGCCTAAACCAGCTAAATGATGAGCCCAACCTTGAAATGTCTGAGATTACCAGAAACAAGCAAAAATGTTCTGTATCGCGTCTTCATCGGGCCAGCAGGCAGCGATGATGTGGGAAACAGGCGTGGGACCAGCAGGGAGGTAGAAACAGCATTATCTTCTTTCAGGACACAGCACTACACTCATGATCGTTACAGTATGGAGACCTTTAGCACCATCTGACGACGCGGGTTGTTGCACGAATGGGGGACGCATAAATGGGGCATAAAAGGCAGATTTAGCTACTCTTGGTATTCCCGTTTAGGGTTCCTTTATAGTGTTGCCGTCCTATTTGACTGTGCTCTTTCTCATTTGCAGTCATCAAGGGAAAAGCCCTGAAACTGCCTGCCTAAGCCGAGCCAGGCTCCCAGCTGTCCCAAGTGCCGCTGCGGACCACCCTTCTCCCCGAGGAGATTGCGCAAAACACCCTGCAGGCATCGCTGTTGCGAGTACTTGTGCAGTTCTGCCCCCTCCTCAGCATCCGGTCTCGGCAGTTCTTTGGAGCCAAGCAACATTCTTTCTGTTGATACCTGTTCTCTTTTCTTTATTCCCCTCTCTTTCTCCGAAGTTGTCATAACCCACCCATCAAGTTTGTTTTTCTCCTTGTCTCATTAGGACTAAAATTCACACTAGCTTTGTGCTTCCGAGTCAAACCTTGTTTCTCTGTGTATACTTTCTTCCTTACATTTCGTTCGCTTCCGGCGAGGTTTGCAGAGGGCTGCCTGGGGAGTCAGCATTATGGCGCCCCCTGTGGTGAAACGGTGGAACAACTGGTAGGCAGTTGGCTGCACCACAAATACTTGCTCGGAAGGGTGCACTGCGCCCAGTTTGGGGTTGGATTGGCCATAAGTTCTTGCTCTGAAAGTGCGGGATCACGTTGCCTATGTACCCGTGGTGCCCTGCTTCAAACGGTTGCTACTAGTCTGTCATCGAAAATGCCTGCGACTTGCAGCCTGGCGGAAAATAAACTTGCGGACGTGGCGGAGCGCACGCTGGCTTCTCTGCCGCCGTCTGCAAACCCTGTCTGTGTGCGCAGATTGCCGAAACATGTTCAGCCGCTTTGTTGCGTAGGCTTGTGAATGCTTATGTCATCGACGATTTCTTGCTTTGGGAGCAGCGTGTGAATTCTCTTCATGCCTGTTCTTTTTTTTCTTGTTCACTGAGTGAATGGAACTACGGTGGTCATAGTGTGGGGTGTTTTGGGGTGGCTGGTTGACAACTTGTGTACAGTCTCAGTGGAAGTGTTCCTCTTTCTCGTGTGCATTCGAAGACGATTATCATTATTATTATTGATTATTGATTTTTTTTTACGTGTGTGTGTACGTGTATGCAGAGGTATGGCAGGAGGCGGATTCCAAAGTTTCACCTCCCAGCGGCGAAAAACGTATATTCTAGGAGGAATGTCTACATTGTGTAAATCTAGGAAGATGGAAAATCGTAAAATTGAGGTCGTGCAGTGTGTGTACTCTGGAAAAAAAAAAAAATAGGTACTCAAACAGTGTAACTGAAATGCACCGCATCTCTTGCAGCTGGCCTTTTCAAGCGAGGGATTTCGGATTCTTGCACTTCAGAACTTGGGAAGGCACACTGCTCTTTTTTTTTTCTTGAAGAGGCAGCCAATAGTGTGCTGGGCAACTTTCTCTATTCATGTTTTGAAATAATGCAAATTAAATATGGAAAGGTCCTGCATTTGTTGCGAGGAACACTCATGCAAATGAAGATTGTCACTGAAGGCAAGATAAATGCCTCGAAGGATCGTGGAATGTACAGTAGTCCCATGTAGCAAGTGCGGAACGCCTGCCTGAGGTTTAGTGCAGCCTACGTTTTTTTTTTTCGAAGCTGACGTGTGTCCCATTTATTAGTGGCTTGTCACGGTGGTTGCCAGTGTCGTGAAGCAAATTTTTGAGGTGCCGTCGCGTGCAAAACAGGAGTGTTTGGAAATAAAAATGAGAGGTGCTGGGAAAAAAAAAAGTCTCTTGCTGGCACCAGAGGTCGCCAGCACCTGTCGACGGCATCACCAAAGTTGCTGACCCTGCTCCTGTCACGGCTGTCTCTGGCATGGTTTCGAGGCATGGATCATGGTGCAAATAAAACTGTTTACCGATTTTGGACACTGCCTTCGGTTTCATGCTTTTAGGTTATAGGCCTTTGCAATGGGTGTGAGGTATGTTGAAACTCCCCCCTCAACTGCCTCATACCGGTTTTGCTGCTGCTTCCACAGTGCTAGCCAGTTGCACACGACAGTCCAGTGATCAATATGGTGACGCCAAGGGAGCCCTTATTGCAAAAGTTTACAGCTGTTGAATCATATGTCGGACAAGTATAAATATATTAGTCTATTTTTTATCTTTCCCTGCGATGGCAATAGTAATTAGGACAAGTATAAATATATTGGTGTATTTTTTATCTTTCCCTGTGATGGCAATAGTAATTAATAATTGTTTTTTTTGGGGGGGAAAGGAAATGGCGCAGTATCTGTCTGGTATATCGTTGGACACCTGAACCGCGCCATAAGGGAAGGGATAAAGGATGGAGTGAGAGAAAGGAAGTGAGAGGTGCCGTAGTGGTAGTGGAGGGCTCCGGAATAATTTCGACCACCTGGGGATCTTTAACGTGCACTGACATCGCACAGCATACGGGCGCCTTAGCGTTTTGCCTCCGTAAAAACGCAGCTGCCGCGGTGTGGTTCGAACCCGGGAACTCCGAATCAGTAGCCGAGGGCCCTAACCAGTGAGCCACCGCGGCGGGTCAACGATGGCAACAACGAGGTCAGAATTCTCGGTTCTGGCAGGAGTTTGGAAAGTCTGAAGAAAGTCTGTTCACAACCAATAGTAGTGACATGCCATGTTCAAACTTCATAGCTAAATATAGTCTCATGGAGTAGATATACTACAGACTATCAACAGGACTGAGCACCATACGAAGGGTTGATATTGCTGTTGGATACTCCAGAAGTGCTACTTTTTTGTTGCCTATTTGTGAAAACCGCTAATAGCACAATTAAAAGTGGTCAGTAGAGTTGCTCCTATCGTGCAAAGGGTTAGCTCTGCTCTTAATGCGAGAGCGTTAAGCCTTCCGTTCTACAGAAAATCTTGCGGCGCAACATAGAGGCAACTTAGGCGAGCCACCTGGATCACGTGACCTTGTGGCGCCATCACAACCTGCCCACCGGACTGTGGGTGAACTGACCACAGTGGCAGGTGACGGTTAATGACTGGTTGCAAGAGGTTGCTCGGGAAGAGCAACCGGGGTTGCACAAGCCCCGCCGGTGGCAGCACCTGCTGTCACAGGGCAGTGGTGCATTGTGAACTGCTGCACCACTGCGCCAGGAGTGGTATGGGGACTCCGAGGAATCTATGAATGCAGTCTGTAATGACCAGTTCCGCATATATGGGCATCAGTCGCATCATACCCTTAAGGCGGAGTTTTAAGTGTTGCCTCCATTTTCTGAATGCATAGAACAGCAGCTCGAATGCATTTACCTGAACACTTTTTTTTTTTTCAAGTATTTACAACAGGCAAACTATTTGTCACTCTCCCTTGGGGGTGTGTTGCCGTTTAGGTCACATTCCGAGATTCTTTGGAGTAATTTTCATCGTTTAAAAAACTTTCAGACGATCCAAAAGACCAAGCGGGGTGTTTATGCACTGCACTGTTGACAGAGTGGAAATCCGCAGCGCTGCTGCCGGCAGAAAATGCTTGCTGTGCCCTGATATCGTCAGTTTGATCTTATTGAAAGTGTTTTAAAAAACGCCTGAACGCTTTACAGTAAAATCTATGCTTTAAGAAGTTGTGTGTAGATTTAACATATTTTTAAATGCGTAGGAAATGCACGGTGCATTCTTTATCCACACACAAAAAAGTGGGGGGTTATGCAAGATTGTTCTGCCGGGAGGGATGATGCACCTTGTTGGGCTCGTGACACTGCCGTTGTACTTTCTCAGTGGTTCGGTTTTGTTATATAAATCTTGCAGTCACAGTGAGGTCATTTATGAGCTGTTTTTTTTTTTGCTTGTAAACCCAAGGTCTGAATGTTTATAATGTAGCCTTAAAATTTAAGGGGCACTGGAAACAATGCCATCCAATTTTTGTTCTCATTATAATCAAATTCAGTGCCACTTTATGGCTACGTTGAGGTTTGTTGGTAGCACTTGCTACACAGAAAATTGGTTTTAAAATGTTCGCATGACTATTCAAACTGGTGTCATCCAAACTACAAAGAAGTGGTGTGTAGCCTAGCCTCTGTAATCCATGAACAAGAAAAAAACACGTCGACGCACGGAGTTTACTTGCAGAGTCGGCCAGTAGTGGCACCACCTGTATTTTGTCTTTTTATGGCTTATGAAAGCTCCGTTTTCATTTAATGTCTCTGTTGTCAGAATGCCGTAATCTATCAATACAGGCGAACTTCAGTTTGCCCTCAGCTGCCTGTGCAACTTAGGCAGATCTGCAACAGGCAGGTAAGTAGCATGAAAAGCTTGCTGTGTGACATTTACACACATTAGTCTGAAATGGGTCGAAACTTGTTGCCTTGTAACCTCTATTCTATTCTGAACAAGTTACAAGACAGTACAGTGAAGTGTGTCAATCAACATGCACAACGCTTATTCATAACAGGTAATGTTGTTTTAAACACATTGCCATGGTATTTTCATGTCTGGTATGTGAGAACAGTTTTCAACAGTTATGCAAATTTTGTTGGCAGTTATTTGGACTAACTGTTGAAAACTGCTCTCTTATAGAAGAGCTAACGCCACAACAACTCTATGCCCCGGTAACCTTGCCCATGTCATACTGATAAACTTCAATAAACACAAAGGCTATTTCAACGTGTGTATTTCAACAACAGTGGTACAAAAATAGTGATATGCAATATAGTGCTGCAGTTTCTTCCCATATGACTAATGCAGCTGAGCACCCAGCAAGCTTCCGCGGATGAGTTTCAACATTTTTATGCAAAGTTACTCATTCAAACTTCATTTCGTGAAGCTAATTTGTGTTGCATTTGCATTTAATGCAAACATTGCACTTGATGACGCACCACGATCTTTACCTCAAAAGCCTATTATTAAATGTGTGTCGAGATGAACACGCAAAATTGTCAGCTTTAGGCATTACGTGAAACACGCTCACTTCGTAGTGAACTGAGGGAGCAACCAAAAGTGGAAAACGGGGATGTATGGTATGCCAAGCTTTTCTCAAACGTCAAGAAACGTCGAATCAAAAGGAGTGTACGATAAAAGACAAATGCCGTACACTAGTAATTAAAAAGACCTGAAATGCATTATTCTTTTCAAAGGTATGCTAAACCGCAAAACCAGCGCTGCGCATGCTCCGAGTTACCACCTGTCATAAATCGCATTGCGCATGCGCAAGCGTGAAGCACTACAGCACCTCACAGGTGTCGCACGTCACAGCTTGGCTTCTGCCGGTTTAGGTCCGAGCCACTTCTTACCCATAACATGGGCCAGCAGCTCGAACCTGTCACTGCCGAAGAACACCTCCGGTTTTCCCCCAACGTGCGCGACTATGGTGGGCGCGCCGAACGCGCCGTACTCGTCAACAGCGCGCTTAGTGTTTTCAGCCAACGCCTTCTTGATGCTATCTTCCTTGATCATGCCGAGAGCCTCCTTAAGCGCCTCGTCGTTCATGCCAACCGCGCGACCGACCTCCGCGATGCTGTCCTCCTCGGCGATGTCCTTGTTGTCCTGGTAGAACCGCTTCCAGAAGCCCCGCGACGCCTCCTCCAAGTACTGCGGGTACTTCAGGTCGAGCGCGACGAGGAAGCGCTGAGGCTTAATGGTCGACTTTGTCGTTATGAACTCGATGAAGAAGTCGGGCACCTTAATCGGCACGCCGTAGTACGGAGAGAGCCGGCGGATGTCCGTCATCATGTAAGCGCCCTTGTTGGGTACGAAGGCCGGTGGCTTGTTGTTCGCCTCTTTCATGACGCCGCCCAGGAGGAAAGGCTTCAGCTTCAGATCCAAGTTCCATGGCGTCCTGTAACGGATTAGCGTCTCGAACGCGAGGTAGGAGTAGGGAGAGATGACATCGTAGAAAAGTTCGACAGTGATTCGCGAAACTGCCATGTTTACACGTCGTGCTGGTGGGAGCGGTCGTGGCGCGGCGCGGCGGCGTGGAAAACAGACAAGCGACTACTGTTAAAAGCCAAGCCGAAAGGTCGAATCCGGGTTGATAAGCTTTGCCTACTTCTTTTGTGCGAAACGGTGCCGTTCGTATCCTCAGGACCGTATCAGCGATTATCGAACGAGGAGGATGGACAGAATAAACAGGGTTATTAACGGTGCAGCAAGGCTAGCAAGGCCGGCAAGGCCCGGCGTCGTCTGCTACTGAGCGTAGTGTGTACTAGTGCTGTCATCGTTTTTTCCTGCCTTGAAGCTCAAAATATGGTTGCAACTTGTTGATATTCAACCGTTTTAAACTATTTGAAACTACTATCGAAAAGTTTTTTACAAATAAGGTCGCACCAATGAGCCCAAACGAGCGTTCAGCGAATATAATAACATACACTTAAGTTTCGAGCTGGCGCATATGTAATCGTAATTTCATTGTCTCGTCGGAACTTCACATCTGAAGACCACCAAAAACGAAACGTAGACCCTCCACGCCTGCACGACGAGGGGGGTTGTCGCCGCCAGGCGTCGTTGAGAGCGGTCTCAACTTTTGCGTTTTTTTTTTTGCTTTGCTTGCTTGGGTTCTCTTGTGGGCCGCGGAGCGTGCGAAACGGTGGCGGCGACTTGCCTTTGATCTTCAAAGCACAGCCGCCCGCCCCTCCCCGCAGGCAGTCAACAAACGCAACGACGAATAAAAAAATGCATGAAAACCAGGCGGGCCGCTCTCTCAAGCGGCTTCTCTGGTGGCAAGCGGGTTTGCAGGGGCACAGCTTTAATCGTAATCAGATTCGCCAGCTATGGTCTTCTCTTCGTCTCGGCGCCGGCTACTCATTTTTGCCGCCTGTTAAACACGTGCGCGCCATTTTTTTTTTCGCGCGTCTGCCAAACCACGTGCTATTAAACCAAGAAATAAAATGTAAAGCAAACTATGTCGGCGACAAACGCAGGCACAGGAAAAAAAAAAAAGACAGCCGGACCTTCACACGTGGTGCGTGTTTTGGGGCACTCAGGCCTTTAATCTTTTGCGGAAGCCGCTGCTTTCTGTGAAACGCCTTAACTTATCTGGTTTTTTGAGAACGAAAGCCGAAAACGCGTTGTGAACGTATTATGTGAAAAAAACATCCCTAGCGAGTAGTTTGCTCACATTTACCCCGCGGCATAGCTGTGCTGTCCGTGTTTTGACAAGCTTTGGAGGCCTGATTGGTTCGTGATAGGCATCTTTCACTCCCAATAATTGTTAAAACAATTTTTCCTCTCTCGTTTCGAGAGGAAATCTCGGGCGGTAGCCGCTCTATAAGAAATTTTAAACGGCGGACACCGGCGATATTTGTTCCCTAGGGAATTCACGATTGGCCGAGGAGAGGGGTGACGTTCAGTGAAGGGGCGTTGCGATTGGGCCTTTTTTTCGTGACGTTGACGCTGTCGGAGTATGGCGGCTGTGGACATGTGCGGCGATGGTGGGGGACGGGAATCGCAGTGCGGAATTTGCGTTTGAACTTGGGTAATCATCCCGGGCCCGTGTTCCCGGCCGCAGGCAGTGCCTTCCGAAGTCTTCGACGCAACGAGTTTCGATCGTCACGCCGCGCAGTGCCTGCGCAAGTTCCCTCAAGCGCTAGGCCTAGCGCTCGTTTTCGGCACCTTTACTTTTTGTTTTTGCGGACTCCTAGGGCTCGAGCAACCAACACCGGTGAGTAGCGATCCTGCGGTGCCGTGTGTCAAGATTGAGCCGCTCGTAGCACGCATCCTCCCCGAAGTTTCGCCCTGTGTTGAAGACGAGCGCGTAATTCGTGGCGACTTTGTGTGCCGCTGCTCGCCCGTGCAAAAACTTTTGCTGTCAGGAAGTAAAAGTCGAAAGCAAAAGTTGACCAGCGGCACTCAAAGCGAGCCTTGTGCCGCGGTAACAACTTCATGCGCGGCTAGGCCTACGACGTCGAGTTTTCGCCGTTTTACGGACGTCCTGACTCGAGAAACGGAAGCGAGACATCGCTTGACAACTTCTTGGATTCCGTCTGACGCCTACCCTGACGTGCATTTGTTGTTGCTTTTGTTTGGGGCTCACGAGAGGTGCACGCGACAGACTCGGGAGGATCTGGTTCATTGCTTGTTTTTCTGCAGGCCGCTGTTTAGGCTTTGATCTGCTTTATATCGCTTGCCCTACTGTGCAAAGTTCTGCCAGTTCAGGGGTAAATAGTTTGCTGAGATAAAAAAAAAATGTTGCGGCTTTTCTTGTCCAAAATTGGTGAGGTGAAAGGAGAGGTAATGGGGTAAGGAGGGGGGGGGGGGGGGGGGGTGCGCTCACGGAGCGCCAGCGTACTATGAATGGTCAGTGTTAATGAACTTGCGTGGTTTCTCGGTAAGCTTACGTCTTTAAACTGCTAGTATGACATTCCTCAACAGCAGATGCTTGCATGTGCCAGATTTTTGACCCGGAGACCGAGATTTCCCCCGATTTATTATTTTTTTTCGGTGTTTTCGTTCAGAACTGTTTGATTTTCGTTACACAGCTCATTTACCGTCACAATCTTTTTCGTCTGCGCAGCATATAGCAATCTCTTGACAGATTGTGATGCTGCAGCGTTGGTAATAAGCACAGAGGGCACGGGCATCTATGAAATATTCCATTGTCATCGCGTAATGCTTGACTTATCGTGGTTGTCATCGAAATCGAATTCGCGTGTGCACAATAAATAAGACATTCCTCGTATCAGCTGTAGCCGCCCTTGTTTGTTTGGTTCTTCGGTCAAAATAGCTGGCTCAGCGGATGAAACCTTGGTGCAGTAGTATTGAGTGAATTTTGGGCTTTTGTTAGACCGCGCGTGCATGAATGAGAGTAAAGCAAAACGCTAAAACGGAAGCAGTCTACAAAAGTTTCAGCTCGTGGTTGATTGTCAGACGCTGCGCCACTCTATGCTTCCGTCGTTTGGCTAATACGCAGCACACGACGGAGCGAACAGTAACCACTCGAAACAATGCCCGGTTCCTCTGGAGAGCCTCTGCTTAAACTAAACGGATTCTGTTCCCCCCGGCTAACAATGGACCCGCTGCGCTCCAAGGAACGTTCGAGAGGACCCTTCACTACAAACCGCGACCCCTAAGCGAAGTGGTTTTGTGCCAGGGCCCGAGCTCGGGGCCATCGACGAAACCGCGAACAGCGTGCCCCGGGGGAACGCCGTAATGAGATCAAAATGCCTGCGCTTCGTGGTCCCTTTTCTTTCCATATTTTTTTTGACGGGGCTACGACCAATCGCGGATTTATTATAAACTGTGGCGATCTCCGGTTTGTGGAAAAACTGGTCGGTTAGTGTGTCGTCCGCGCTGCAGCGGGATTCAACGACCGATCGTTGGATGTCGTGTAGTGGGACAGCTAAAGTGCCTGCGGCTGTGTCGCGTAGCAGACGACGCGGAGAACCTGTGGGTGGTCCTTGTCGTCTGCGTGTTCGACGTTGGCTCCGCGATTGAATCGAATTTTGAGTAACGACGCGCCCGGATTGAAGGGAGTTAGTGCGATATCGGAGCGGCCGTACACGATTCCCGGTGAAATAAACTTGCGCGGCGTGCTGCGCTCTTTGTTTTTCTTGGAGCCGCCTGGTGAATTGCCCCGCTCGCGCTGCGGTCTGTAGCGGGATAAACCTACACAACCGTTCGGAATATAACAGTTGCCATCATCATTTATCGCTGACAAGCCCGCCAGGTGCGACTGCGTTATAGTGGCTACAGTCTTTCGCTAATAGGTGTCGAGTCTTTTGTGCCCGCCGACATGCTAAAGATTCGACGCCTGTAAGCTTGATCGTTGTCTGCTTAGTTGCAGCAATGCCTTGCATGTAGAAGTCGTGACCAAAAAAGCGCTCAGATCGTGTTCCTAATCTGTGAGCAGTCGCTCCTCCTCTCAAGAGAGAGGGACGTCACCTCCATTCGCCACGTTGTACCAGTCGCAGGGAGATACTTCTCGAGATCGCGAAGCGCGCGGATATTTCGTATTTTACCGTTTTTCACCTGTCGCGGACGGGGATGATCGCTGGAGCGTGTAATAGGTGTTGACAGGGCCGAACGCGCATGTTAGCTGTGGTTTTTGCGCTTTTTTTTTTGTGGGGAGGGACCTTGCATCATGCGGGATACTTAATTCTGATTGGTCCATCCTCTGAGCTTGTGGGAAGGAGGTTTTGAACGCCGGGAAGACGGGAGGCGACTGGGGCCTTGGGTCTGTCAGTTTTATGCATGCCTCTCACTTGGTACAGGAGAGTCGGCCAGCTAAGGTGCATTTTGGAAGTTAGTGCGAGGCCATAGACTATTGAGGACAGCTGCTACAGTCCGAGAGAATGTGAGCATGTTTTCGTGTCTACCGGTAGAGCTCTTGTTTTTGAAATTCGTTTTTTTTCCCCCGTTACTACGTAGTGACTATCTTGTTTTTGCTTACTACTGCATGTACCTCTCGCTGGGGATTTCTTGTGTTATCAAGTGCGTGTATTCAGCAGGTTCATGACCTACAAGAGCATAAGTTTTGAGTTGTGCTTGTGTATCAGTCTTCGTCCTTGCGTGTGAATGTTGCTTTCAAAAATTGGGTGCAAAGCGGCATGAAAATACTTCCAAATGCACTCAGTGCAGCCAGCCTCTACAGATGGGAAAGGTGCCATCTCTCCACGATACCAGTGTACTGTTGGCCTCGAATGTTTGCTGGGTGCAGGTGTATAGGAAAAATTTACTTCGAAGCTGTTGCACAAGACTGTCACTTGAAATGTCTACAAGTATGTGTGGGAGCGTGCATGCTCCAACAACTGATAACATTACCAGGAGGCTGGGTCGCGGGGCAGTGCATCAATTTTTTTTTTGTAATGACATGCGTCCCATAAACTTTTATGGCCAATAGTACATTCACTTGTGTTTTGCGGCCATGGCAGGCACTTTTAAGGGTGCCAAAATGTAGACGCACTCGTGTGCTACACGGTGTCAATACATGAGCACAAGTTGGTTGAGATCGATACAGAGCGATTAGCTATGGTGCGTCTTGTAGGCATGGCTTCAGCTTTGTCACGTAAAAGACCATTAGTATTACTTTCGGTTTCGATAGCTTTGCGATAGTTGTCGATAGTGATAGCTTTTCTTCACGAACAAAGCTGCAAAAGCCGATTCATCGCTGAATGCTTGACCTTTAATAAATAAAAAAAAATACTGCTGTGACTGGGCTTCGAACCCGCGGCAGCACGAACAGATCAGCTTCGCTGGCCACAGCACGAGAGCACTATGCAATTGCTGCAGCCGCTCACTTCTCATGTTGAACTGCAACGCACTCTCGTGTTATGCATTGCACATTGTCGCCTTCATCAACTTTCATCTACGGTGTGAACATATCAGATCAGCTTAACATCAATCAGAGCTTTACCTGAGTCTATTGTCGTTGCCAGATGTGCGGATGACCCAGCAAAGCAAAACCGTGAGCCAATCAGGCTAAACAAATGCTTTCACACGTCTACTTGGTTTAACCACGTTAGAAATGTACCACTTCTTTTCCTGCAAGACAGCTATAGTTAATGAAAGGGTGATGCAGATGGTCTGCTTTGCATAGATTCTAACAGTGCGGCAGCAATTTACTGTGCTTTGCTTCAGCAGCACAAGGTAGCACCTGTGCAACATGTTGGATGTAGTAGGCCGCAGGTTTGTGTGAGGTATGCCTGTATGCAATGGTGATAAGTATTTTGGAAACAAATAATGGGCTTGGTGATGCTGAAAAGTTATGCCGAGTTGAAGCCTTGTCAAGTGGTCACAATTAAAGCAAACAGAAAAAAAAGTGCTAATACCTTGATCACCTTTTGATTTGCACTGGTATGAATGTTGTTCATTGTCCTTGGTGATTTCGTTATGGTCAGGAAATGTTTTTTGTGTTTTACTTTTGGAACTTGATGTTCTAGTGTGTAGCATTCTTCTTATGGAATTCTACACAGCAGTGTTGGAAGCAAGGATAAGCAGTTTGACTGTGCCATTTTAACCTGATGATGGTTATCCATTTGGTATTTTCTGCTGGTTGTCTTAACCTTGCAAAACAAGTTGGCTATATGTTTCTTTTTTTTTTTTGCCTTGTAAAACCCCGTGCACAAAAAAGACGGAACTCTAGGAGAGGACGAGACGAACACGAGCGTGCTAAGTGCACTCGTGTTCGTCTTAGCACGCTCCTGTTCGCCTTGCCCTTTCTTAGTGTAAAGTCTTTTTGTGCGCTGTGTGTCACAAGGTGTTACGAACTGGTGCAATGTTCCAAGTTACTTGTTCTTTTGAGCAGTTTAGCTGATCAGTTTGGAAGATGTGGCATGCAGTAGATTGGAGTGAATGACAAGTGGGCAGTGAGCCTTTTTATGGCACATTTGTTCTCTCTTCTGGTTTTCCCTCAAGATGCGTGTCGTACTTTAAACGGACACTGAGGAGAAATTGAAGTTGGCTGGTATCGATAGAATACCAGCTCCTGATCACAAAAACGCCGCTCTTGCTGAAAACAAACCTCTTGTAAGGTAGAAAATAGCAAGAACCAAAATACAGGTATCGTCGCCACAGGCCAATCTCGCAAGTACAAGCGTGAAGACGTCATAGGACAAGAGACGCCACCTTGGAGGAATTTTCCTTCCTACATGGGGCCGCGAATCTCTGAGGCTGACAAAGGAAGGTTGCGCGGTTCAATATTGAAGTAAGTTTTGTTTTAAAACCGATAGTGCACTCACAAGGAAGACAGACAAAAGACAACCTGAATGTTGGAAGCAAAGAAAACTGATGCTTGGCGGCGCCACAGGCGGCCAGGAGAGTTTCGATTTGTTATGGCGCTTCGCGTTTATGAGCTTTGCGTGCCCCGTGGTTTTGTTTTTGACGCGCCTCGATTTACAAGCGCCGAACAGCAGAGGAACTTTATGCCAGAAGGCACCCTATCAATGAAAAAAAAGTGGGACCTTTGTGTCGCCTTTTCTTTCGACTGAGTGTGTGTCGTCCACCCTCTGTTTCCCTCTCTCCCCGGAGGTGAGCGTCGTGATGGGGCAGGCGGAGGAGCTGCTTGTCTGGTGGTGGCGGGGCGACGGGCGGAGTGGTGGTGCACCCCTCGCCTGAGGGAGGATGGGGGATGGCGACCCCGGGGGTCGCCACCCCGCGGAAGGCGCTGACAGCCTCCAGCACCGCGAGCGCTCGCCACGGCCCCCCTGGGACCCCGGCAAGGTGTGTGGACAACATGCTTTTTCTTTGTGGCCCAGGGGCGGTGTGCGAGCGTCAGACACTGATGAATGTGCTCGTGGGACCGGTGCCTAACCATTCATCTCTTGTATAAAGTTGCCCTCTATCTATGTCGTACGGGGTTTCTCAATCTTTTCAAACTGGGAACCTCAGTGGCTTTCAAAAAGGGCTGAGAAACAATGAATGTCTTAGCTTCCATATCTTGTTAGGTAATGCGCAGACAAAGAAGAGCGCGCAGGTATAGACCTTATTCACTATTAGATTTGACGAGCTGCAGGAGGTTCCGGCACCGTAGAACTTCACGATGTTCATCCTTATTTCTTGTTTTTGAATCCTTTCTTTTAGGCACAAAATGGCCCTACTTATTCTGTCCAGCAGGGATTTCAAGTGTTGCCAGCATCGCTGACTTTTTGAGAACAGCTGTAGACGCCTTGAAAAAGTTTGAAAAGTCGTGTGCACAATTGTAGATTCCATGCCGAAGGGATAATGGTTGCATAGAGAAAGTCTGCTATGAGCCATTACAGCATGATTAGTACCAAATTAAAGAAAGCTTGGTCAAGGCATGCATGGGTTTAGGTACTCTGGGAACACTGCAAGAAGCTCTAGGCTTCCTTCGAACACAGTTTGAGAAGACCTGGTGCATGTTAATGTGCTCTTTATTATGAGAACTTGTTTTAGTATGTCAGGTTCTCTCAGGACTTTTAGGGACCGCTGTCATTTTGGGTGTCATTTTGTTTTTTTTCCCCATGTCCCATGGTCCTTGACAAAATCGTGGGAGTTGCAATAAGTGAAACCACACTGCTTCCTTCTTTCTTGTTCAGGCCTTCTTTGCGGAAATGGGCAACTCCCCGGGCGGCTCCGGCTGCGGATCGGTTATGGCAGGGCCGGAGAGCGGTAGTGGCGGCAGCCGTGCCTCTGGGGCCACTGCCACCAGTGCGGGTGTCCCCGAGGGTCCCCTGCGGTGGGCATGTGACCTGCGCAGCCTGCTAGTGGACCTCGATGGCCTGCGCCTCTTTGAGCAGTTCCTGGCGCAGGAGGGTGCCAGCAAGGACGGCCTCTACTTCTGGTTCGCCTGTAACGGACTCCGCTCCAACCTGGAGCCCTCCACACAGCTACAGGTGGGGGCCTGCTCACTCCTTTGCCTACTTTTTTTTTTGTTTACAGCGACGGCTGTTAAGGGCATGCTCCCCAGTTTTGTGGCGGCGTTGGCGTAACAAAAAGGAAAAACAAGGAGCAAAGGGGAGTGGCCCTGTGTGTCATGACACAGATTTGTGCATCACCTGCGCAGCAGCATGAAATTGTGCTTGCATTGTTGGCATCTCTTCGCATAGAGGGCGCTACTTGATTGCGCAGTGAATGGCGCATTCAGCACTGCAAATAGCTCTCACTGAATCTGGCATTACACAGATGTAGTACTTGTCAGTCTATGGGTATTTGCTTATTCTTACCTCAACGGTCTTGCTGTGTATTACACCAAGAATTGGCGTGAAGTTTCGGCTGTAATGGTTAGAGATGATTTTTGATGCCAGTCTTGAATTGGTGATGGTCCTCCAACAAAGCAGCTTGGAGAGGAAGTTTTTTCCGCTCTTTCATTGTGCATAAAAAAAAAAATGCCTTCTGAAATATTGCTGTATGGGTGTGCTGGATGTAAATGGAAAGAGTGATGCAAAAAATAAATGCCTATAAGCTGTAACTGTGGGTGGCCATTAGTTTTTGTGCAGTCAGTTTGCAATAGTACGACCTGCTCTTCCAGTTATCTATTTCTCACTGTCAGAAAGCTTCTCACTGCGGAATGCACCGGAAGAGCCTGTGGTAATTTCATGCAGTCTTGTTATGGGGATAGTCTGCAATGGTTTATGTTCAGATAGTTTGTGGTAAGGGTAAAAGGACCTGAGGGAAGTGGTTGCCGAGAAATTTTTCCAGACTCCAAGCAGTGGGCTGTACTCGAGGGCAACCGATGCAGGTCATGTGAGCCCGAGAGCACTAGACTGTCATTGCAGTTGTCATAAATCAAGCACACATCTTGAAGGTGGGCATTTTTGAAATTCAAGTTCAGCAGCAGAGTCCTCCATCTTTTTTGATAGCAGTCCTATACCGGTCATGCATTGCAAGGATGAATGTAGTGGTACAGATAGACATGGTATTTCTACTTATAGCGGCACAGTTGAGCAATAAAAGCAGTGCTAATGATTGATGGGATGACCAAAAAGCATGTCAGAATCTTGTTTTTGTACAAATCTTTTTAATGTTTCATATGTTAGGTACTGCGTGACATGCCCAAGGGAAGTTTCACTAGTGAAATTTGGTATTTTTTTATTTTATACTTTTTGTTTGTGATTTAAACTGTCTGAAGGTAAATAATATGATGCAATGTGTTATGACTCGTTAATGGAGCAGTGGCTTGCAGAGATTTATTCCATCAGTGGCAGCAACATTCGTGCAACTAACAGGACT